>LR812534.1:61284383-61291883 GCA_903798195.1 Danio kyathit
TGTTTTACACACTCCACTGAAGACATCCAATAAATCCAATAAATAAACAATAGTAACGAAGTGTGGTCAAAAAAACACATTTGGAGTTATATACAAACACAGTGTTTTCCCTACCATTATATTAGGGGAGCGCCCTGCCCTCCCAACGGCTTTCCCCGCCCCCCTTGAAGTCAAGATAGTTGTATTTTATATATAGCACCAGATCACAACTTACATATGGCTATCCATATGTAATATCTTATTTACACAACGGCATGCAGGCACGTGCACACATAGGGCTCAACCTGTGCAGTGTACATGCCCTTGTGAGTCTGGGATATAAAGTGCCCTTTCAAAATGAAAGTAAGTGGAGATAAAATGATGTGTGGGAGCGTAATGTGCTTGCGTCACGGCAGCTAAAATATATACAGATGCGATGGGACCTCGGTTTAGTTTAGGCGAGCGGAGCGTTCGCCCCTATCTAGCATCTCATCCAACCTTTTGACCGCTCCCGGAAGCTCCGCGAGTCTCCAGCAAATTTATACCGGCCCCATAATCCCCAAAAATTAGGGCTGGACGATATGGCAAAAATTTATATCACGATATATTTTTTTTTTTTATAATTACAGGCCATGTTAAACATTTATAAGAACCAGTTGAACACTGATGTGCTTGATGTAAAACACTATGACCACTTCTTCTCCATTTATCATAATGACTTACTGTAAGTCTTTTTTTGTTCAGTGTTACACTTACTACAGACAGTACATAGGCCTACATAAGTGCATTGTAAAATATTTCAGAATATTGTTTTATACAAAACACACAAATACACAGTACCAAATATATTGTACTGTATTTTTCCCAAAAAAAAAAAAAAAAAAACAGTGTACACAGCGTTTATCCCAACCAACACAAATTTGCACATAATGTGGTCTATATATGCCATCAACCGAAGTATTTACAGAATACAGTTACAGTAAAAAATAAATAAATAAATGAAAAAAAGGTGTGGATTTCGGTCATACACTTTCCATCCCCAGGCAGAAAAAAAATCCTCAATAAGTTTGATAAATGGAGAATATGAGATGAGCTCTGATTTCTAAATTGCAATTATGTGTGACAGGTGTTTACCTATGTGATGAGTTAGTAGGTAAAGTAGGACAACTGACTTTACAATTTTGAATGACAGTGTGTTCCTTGAGATTTTCTGCATGAAAATGGTGTCAAATGCAGAGAATTGTGTGTAGTGTTTTGAAAAAAGTGTGTTTTAAATCGGCAATTTGAGTGGAAAGCAGGAATTGTGCTTGTAGTTTAGCAGAATTGGTTCAGGGGGTCGGTGCATCAGTTACATGTTGTAGCCATTGTGTCTGAAGTACAAGTAATTGTGTTTAAACAATTGGGAAAAACTGTAAGCACATCAGTCATCAACTGGTTCTTATACATGTCTATTCATGTGATGGCTTGTGTGTGTCATTTGAAAACAAAATACCATTTTGAGAAGAAAGTACACTGTTTTGAATGTAAAGTTTGATTTTGAAGGAGAATTGAAGGGTTTTGCCCAATGTGTGTGTGTTTTGTGATTTGTGTGTAGAGTTCTGACAATATGAGACATGCTTTCAGAAAATGTGTGTAAACAATTGGGAAAAACTGTAAAACAGTATTTTCTAGTTTTATTTTTAGAAATAATTAATCAAAATTAAGTGAGTTTTTTTGTGAGTAGAATAATCTTCCAGTGGGATAAGTAAAATAATCTTTTTTTCCAAACCGAATACAATATTTTTTTTTTTTCTCATTGGCAGATTTAGTTTTTAAGGAAAAATCTACCTTATTATACTTATTTCTGAGAACAAAACAAGCATTTTTTTTTATTTTGAAACAAGACAAAAACTAAAGCAAGCAAAGCATCATTAGCACTGAATAGGAAGCGAAATGGCTCTTTTTCATCTCCAATTGTGTTTTCCGTTTTCACCATTTGATGTTTTTCCTATCACTTTGACTGCATTTTTGTTAAAAAAAAAGGGAAAGTCTTTGAAAATCCGTTCTGTATTTCAAAAACCCTGCTTCTACACTACTTGACAAAAGTCTTGTCATCGATCCCAGTTGTAAAAGCAACAAATAATAACTTGACTTCCATAGTTGATCATTTGGAAAAGTGGAAAAAAGATTTGTCAGATAAATCATCTGTTGAACTGCATCCCAATCATCCCAAATACTGCAGAAGACCTATTGGAACCCGCATGGACCCAAGATTCTCACATAAATCGCAAATCAGTCAAGTTTGGTGAAGGAAAAATCATGGTTTGGGGTTACATTTAGTATGTGGGCGTGCGAGAGATCGGCAGAGTGGATGGCAACATCAACAGCCTGAGGAATCAAGACATTTGTGCTGCCCATTACATTACAAACCACAGGAGAGGGCACATTCTTTACCAGATGTATGGATGCAGTCCTCCAAGCTCATGGGAGTCATACATATTCATTCTTTTTCTACTGCACCTTGACTTTATATTCTATACTGTACATTATTTCTGTTCAGTGACAAGACTTTTGTCTAAGCAAAGTCAGACCTTACTGTCCTAATTAAATAATTACAAATCAAGGCATGATCATATTTTATTTTGGTAAAATAAGCGTAATCTAGAGGACTTTGCCTTTCATATAAGCCACTTCTGATACCAAATGATCAACTAGAAGTCAAGTTATTATTTGTTGTTCCTAAAACTTGGATAGGCGACAAGACATTTGTCAGGTAGTTTACATTACAATTGTGAAATATTGCACAACAATCAAATGTTGTGATCGTACTGTACAAATTCATGTAAATGTATATTTACATTGAAAACAGCCCAAATCATATAGGTATTTGATGCAAAGGCCTTTGGTTTTAATGTGTATTTTGTTTACAAACATCATATTTCTTTTACATTTATTCAGAAACGAATAATATTTTAGAAGAAACCATACTGGTTTCATGTTTCCTCGGTACTGCAATAAATCATAATCACGTTTGGTTCAGGAAACACAGCTGCAGCTGACAGACTGTGTCAGAAATCGTGCTCGCGTTTGGGGCAAACTAATCTTCCTGCAACATATAATATTTAATTTGAGCCAACATGAACCAGCTGTAAGAGTCCGACAAAATCTCCTCAAGCGTAAGCAGAACCTCACAATTATTTTGGTCTCAGATGACTCAATGCTACAGAGTTTAGATGAGGCCGCAGAACCAATGCATTTGTCTACAACAAAAGCAGATAAAACTCAGAATCTGATTCTCTGATGACAGCTCATACGATAACTTAATTTAGCTTTAATTTTCTTTCCCCATGCACTGGAATGTGTCCTGTTATTTAATAAAACAATGACTTTATACAGGACAGCACGGTGGCTCAGTGGTTAGCACTGTCGTCTCACAGCAAGAAGGTCGCTGGTTTGAGACCCGGCTGGGTTAGTTGACATTTCTGTGTGGAGTTTGCATGTTCTCGCCGTGTTGGTGTGGGTTTCCTCTGGGTGTTCTGGTTCCCCCCACAGTCCAAAGACATGTGCTATAGGTGAATTGGGTAAACAAAATTGTCTGTAGTGTATGAGTGTGTGTAAATGCGAGAGTGTATGAGTGTTTTCCAGTACTGGGTTGCGGCTGGAAGGGCATCCGCTGTGTAAAAAAATATGTTGGAATAGTTGGTGGTTCATTCCGCTGTGGCGACCTGTGAAATAGAGAGTAAAATGAATGAATACATATTCACAGAAGAATATTCTACTAAAATGTTATTCAGTGTAACAATAGTTTATATAGCCTAGCCAAAAATCTTATCAGTCATATTTATTAAGAATCATTGGATGAGATATTAAACTTAAAAATCAAACTTAAAGATAAGAAACTTAAGAATTAAACAGCCCCAAAATGTATTAAAATACATGTATTAAAATGACTCCTCCTAAATCTTTAAATATTACACCAGGTTTTTAATCATTTAAAATATAATAACGGTTAGTATGTGATCACTTTATGTTTTGCTAAATTCTGGAAACTTATGTTGATTCATTTTTTACATAAATATACATAAAAATATACTTTTACTATACTCTCATCTCAAAAACATTGCAAGAATCAGATGCTTTGTTTCCAGTGAAGACTTAGAGAACTTGTTCATGCTTTTATCAGCAGCAGGGTGGATTACTGTAACGGCCTCCTCACGGGCCTTCCCAAAAAGACAGTCAGACAGTTGCAGCTCATCCAGAATGCTGCGGCCAGGATTCTGACCAGAACCAGAAAATCAGAGCACATCACACCTGTCCTCAGGTCTCTACACTGGCTCCCAGTTACATTTAGAATAGATTTTAAAGTATTATTACTTGTCTATAAATCACTAAATGGCCTAGGACCTCAATACATTACAGATATGCTCACTGAATATTACTTGTCTATAAATCACTAAATGGCCTAGGACCTCAATACATTACAGATATGCCTTTACTGAATGAGCACTGTGCTACGTCTGACAAATCGCACTATTATGTTTTTCTCTTCTTTTTCATTCTTTTACAACCTGTTTTAACATATTTTTATCTGTTTTTATCTGTTTTTTATTATCTGTTTTTATTTTATTTTTTTTCTTACACTTGTCTTTTTTATTCCTGTTTATGTAAAGCACTTTGAATTGCCACTGTGTATGAAATGTGCTATATAAATAAACTTGCCTTGCCTTGCCTTTTAAGGTCAAACACTCAGCCATACTTTTTATGTTTTACTTTGACTTTTGATTCTTTATTTGCATTGCGTATGTTTTTATGTATGTAAATTACATTTGAAATGTTTATTTGATGCGGATACCAAAATGTCTTTGACCCATATATATATATATATATATATATATATATATATATATATATATATATATATATATATATATATATATATATATTTTTTTTTTTTTTTTTATATTGTTTATATTTTAATGTATATATTTTTTATCATTAATAATCAAAAAAGTACACAGTTTACCATCATTATATTAATATTTATTATTTATTTTTAATTATGCATATCCTTATTAAAATACACATATTTTAATTATGTAAGTTTACCAAGCATTGTATGTACAGTATAAATCACTTTTTGTTTAATTGAATGCAGACACCAAAATGATTTGACCCATATATATTTAATATATGTATTTAAATGTAATATTTTAATGCATATTTATTTGTTTATTTTATCATTATTAATAAAAAATGTAGCTTGCTATTGTTATTGTATAGTTTATTTGGAATTATGCATATATTAAATACATTTTTATTAAGCATTAATTAATATATGTGAATATATAAATCACATAAATGTAATTAAATGCATTACTTATTTATGTATTTTTATTTATGCACATAGTAAAAGACATTTTAAACAGGTCGGTCTGTCTGTCTGTCTGTCTGTCTGTCTATATCTATCTATCATGTCTGTCTGTTCGTCTATCGTTCGTTCGTCCATCCGTCCGTCCGTCCGACCCTCCGTCCGTCCGTCCTTCCTGCCTGCTTAAAATAAATATGCACAGTACATGTGTGTATATATTATCTAAATACAAGCTTTTATTTTGGATGCGATTAATCATGATTAATCACATCCAAAATAAAAGCTTGTCATGTAAATTATTTTAATATTCATTCACAATAATAAATAGTCCCTTTTTTTCTCAAGAACAGGGTATCCGCGGGGTCTTAAAGTCTTAAAATGTCTTAAATCCCAAAAGATAAATTTTAGGCCTTAAAAAGTCTTAAATCTACTGTGTTGTAGGTCTTAAATATTTTTTTTATCAGGTCTTAATTTTTCTTTGTTCATGTATAGCTACTCAATCTGGGCTTGAACACCCATACAATCACCAACAATCCCAATCTCAGTTAAACTTTTAACTTTTTATTTAAAAATAGCATTTCATTACTTTCCTTACATTAACATGTGCTTCAAAGTTCTCCATTTATTTACTACTGAGGATACTGACCTCACCTATATTTTTTATTATTACAGTTTTTCTCAGTCTCTTTGGTGCATTTCTCACAACACTATTTACATTTGCACAACAGTTAATGCATTTCTCAAAACAATTAGTCATTTGTGCACATCATAGCAGCAGTTTCTCTTTCCTGCAAACTGCAAATGCTTTTGGACATGCATCAATAGCTTTCATACAACTCTCTGCTGTTTTATAACATTATCATTTGCTTATGTCATGTCAGTCAAAATGAACTAAACTTGTGGATGCTGAATAGTCACTCCATATAAAACTAATAGTCCTCATTTTATTACTTGAGTCATTACATACAAAAATGTTGAACTAGTTGTCAAAATCTGTCAAGAAAAATTCATAAAAAAAAAAATTAAATCTTTTTTTCCCCTGAAAATGTCTTCTAAATTTAACAATTTGATGAATGATTTACAGACCTGTGTATGTTGTAGGTTCAGTTTCAATATGTACTGCAATATTGTTTACAGTTGTGCACAGCTCTACCCAATGGAAGTTTATGTTTGTTGTAAATAAGGGTGTATTTATTCTTTTGCACAATGCTGTGAATAAATTAGAATTGTAAAGAGCAAATGCAGTAAAAATGTGAAACATATTCAGTGTCTTGTACTCAGATACCTCACTAAATGCAGTGATGTCTAACTTTACTGTAGTTTTCAAAGGGCTGTGTAAATAGTATATACAGTAGTGCTGTCTTGAGTATTTTCAGGAAGTGTCACCAAAATCTGACTTTTTTGCATTGGAAAAAATGTAGAGTAAAGTGTCATAATGAAAACATGACAGCCATTTGACTATTTTGTTCATAAACAATGCTGTCAGGACTTTTCATTTTGATGACACTGACACTTTCATTGACATCAATACTTGCTTTTGAGGAATGAGCTCTCCATTTTGAGCAAGTGACGCGCTTTTGCAGGTTATACACTAGGTTTTGCAGTTTGCACTAATTGTTTTGAGAAATACATTAACTGTTGTGCAAATGTAAATAGTGTTGTGAGAAATGCACCAAAGCCACTGAGAAAAACTGTAAATAATTATTATTGTTTTATTAAGTTTTAATCACTAAAGTTGAGTTATAACAATCATTTTTTGATAGGTCAAGTGAAAATCTTTTCCAACTGTGATATTCAAAAAAAAATCCTTAGCGTTTAGCCCTGTATAAGTCTAAAATTTCATTCATAATGGTCTTAAAAATGTCTTAAAGTCTTAAGTTTAACTTGGTGAAACCCGCAGAAACCCTGAAGAAGAAATCAACTCAGTGTTTGCATGCATGACTGGGTTTGAAACTTGGTTTTAAGACCAACATCAATTTGACACAAATACAGTAGATATCCAAACTGCTGTGCTTATTCATGCTGGTTTTATTATGGTAATACAATCTCTGTAATAGAAAATTCAGAGGCAGTGACATTTTAAAAGGATAAATGAAAGTGTGCATGCTAAACCAGAAAGCGTATTCAGAACAGCGCTTCTAACACCCTGTTGACTCTTCTCTCCAGCACAGACG
>LR812534.1:61296883-61309617 GCA_903798195.1 Danio kyathit
ACACTTGTTGACCAAAATAATTTTTTGGTGCCGTTAAGTACATTTTGTAATATATTTTGGCTGTTTTTAGGCTCAGGGCTAAAAGAATACAAATAATAAAATTATTATTTTATTATATTCAATTCATATATTTAAAAAATTTGCATAATGCATATACAGTTGAAACCAGAAGTTTACATACACCGTATAAAAAGGCACAAAACCATTTAAAAAAGTCAGATGTTCATGTGACTAAACTTTTTTTTTTTACTTTTTTTTTCTTTTAGGTAAGTTAGGATTATCAAATTTGTTTCTGTTATGCTTGATAGCAGAATAATGAGAGAGATGTTTTTTGAGAAATTGTTATAACTTTTCTTGAAAGTCAAGTTTACATACAATAAGATTATTATGCCTCTGAAAAAGCTCAGATGATGGTGTCAAGGTTTTGGAAGTTTCTGATTGGCTAATTGACAACATTTGAATTAATTGGAGGCACAACTGTAGAATAGTATTTAAGGAAAACCTCAAACACACTGCTTCCTTGTGTGACAACATGGGAAAATCAACAAGCCATAATCAACACAAAAGCCATTATTGGCTGATTACAATTTGCTAAATTACACTGGGAAAAAAAATAATTTTTGGAGACATGTCCTGTAGTCTGATGAACTAAGATTGAACTGTTTGGCCATAATGACCAGTGTTACATTTGGAGGACAAAGGGGAAAGCTTACAAGCTTAGGAACACCATCCCAACTGTAAAGCATCATGTTGTGGGGCTCTTTGCTGCAGGAGGGACTGGTCCACTTCACAGCATAGATGGCATCATGAAGAAAAAACATTAGGTAGAAATACTGAAGCAACATCTCAAGAAAACAGCCAGGAAATTAAAACTTGGCCACAAATGGGTCTTTTAAACAGACCATGACCCCAAGCATACTGCCAAATTAGTTAAAATGTGCTTTAAGGACAACAGAGTTGAATGTTTTGGAGTGGCCATCACAAAGCCCTGAGCTCAATCCTATAGAAAATTTGTGCGTAGAGTTGAAAAAGCTTGTGCGAGCAAGACAGCCTACAAATCTGACTCAGTTACACCAATTCTGTCAGGAGGAATGGGCCAAAACTATTGTGAGAAGCTTGTGGAAGGATACCCAAAACATTTGACCAAAGTTATACAGTTTAAAAGCAAAGCGAAAAAAATACCAAGGAAATGTATGTAAACTTTTGACTGTTTACAAAATTAATAAAAAATTCTCTTTAAAAAATTCTTTCATTATTTTGGCATTTAGCAAATGTAAATGATTTAGATAATCCTAATGGACCTAAAATAGTAAACATTTAGGCAAGGCAAGGCCTTTTGAGGTCTTGTTTATAATTAATTTGTTTATATTATATTATGTTATTGTTTGTTTTATTCACATTAAAATTTATAAAAATGACAATATTCATATATTACAGATAATAATACACTTTTCGTTTAGAAAAAACAATTGTTTAAAAAATGTTCTGGTTAAAAAAAAAAAAAAGCAATATTCTCATCCAAATGCAGTAACATTTAGAAACTATTTAAATATATAATATGTACTTTTTTGGTCTATATTTCCGTTAAGAAAATGCTCTGAAATATGTTGATCAGGATATTATTTACAAAAAGTATAAATGAGATTAAATTGACCAGTCTTTGTCGCCATCTAGTGTATAACTCTGTAACACAGAGAAAGTTCTTAGTTGAATTTTAGACTTTTGAAATGTGCAAAACATTGAATTAAAAAACGGTAAACATTTGAAATCATATAAACATTTATTTTAATTATAATACGGCAGCATGTACATAAACAGAAAGAGGCTGAGATCCTTCAAATTACCCTGAATGTTTAAAGCAAGAGACTTTCTGCATCTCTTCCATTCATTTTCCTTACAGAGCCATGAACTCAAGCGTATTAAATGTAGCAATGTTGAAAAGTAGTGCAAGTATTGTTATATTGGTAGTCTGATCTTTAACAGTTATTCATATGTGGTCAGGAAGGAGCCTGACATTATAAACTCACACATTGTTTAAGGCCCAGGAAAGCAGGAACCTCTGTTTGTTTCTCAGCTTCACACTTCACAGCATCTGTTAGGGATAGTTCACCCAAAACTGAAAATCTCTGTCATCGTTTACTCACCCTTTACTTGTTCCAAACCTGTCTGACTTTCTATCTTCTGTAAATACTAGAAGATCACAAGTGAAGGTATTTGTATCGCAAAAGAAGATATTCTGAAAAATGTTGAAAACCTGTAACCATTGACTTCCATAGTATTTGTTTTTCCAAATATGGAAGTCAATGGTTACAGCTTTTCAGCATTTATCTTCTTTTGTGCTCAACAGAAGATATTTGGAAAAATGTTGAAAACCTGTAACCATTGACTTCCATAGTATTTGTTTTTCTTATTACGGAAGTCAATGGTTACAGGTTTTCAGCATTTATCTTCTTTTGTGTTCAACAGAAGATATTTGGAAAAAATGTTGAAAACCTGTAACCATTGACTTCTTTAATAAGAAAAACAAGTACTATGGAAGTCAATGGTTACAGCTTTTCAGCATTTATCTTCTTTTGTGCTCAACAGAAGATATTTGGAAAAATGTTGAAAACCTGTAACCATTGACTTCCATAGTATTTGTTTTTACAAATATGGAAGTCAATGGTTACAGCTTTTCAGCATTTATCTTCTTTTGTGCTCAACATATTTGGAAAAATGTTGAAAACCTGTAACCATTGACTTCCATAGTATTTGTTTTTCTTATTATGGAAGTCAATGGTTACAGCTTTTCAGCATTTATCTTCTTTTGTGCTCAACAGAAGATATTTGGAAAAATGTTGAAAACCTGTAACCATTGACTTTCATAGTATTTGTTTTTCCAAATATGGAAGTCAATGGTTACAGCTTTTCAGCATTTATCTTCTTTTGTGCTCAACATATTTGGAAAAATGTTTGAAACCTGTAACCATTGACTTCCATAGTATTTGTTTTTCTTATTATGGAAGTCAGTGGTTACAGGTTTTCAGCATTTATCTTCTTTTGTGTTTAACAGAAGATATTTTGAAAAATGTTGAAAACCTGTAACCATTGACTTCAATATGCTGCATCCCACTTTGCATACTACCTATCCTAAATATAATAGAAAATAGAATTAGTATGTCCCAAACTGTATGTTGAAAATATTAGCCTATGCCAAAGGTTCCCAGATGGTGTACTATTTCTGGTAGACATTTGGTAGAATAGATGGTGTACTATTTCTGGTAGAGAACTCTAACCACTATATTCCCACAATACATTGCACGTTGGACGCGAATCCAATTAGAACTACAAACGTGGGTAAAAAGTGTCAACAAACTACGAACATTGTGGATGCGCAAGACCGACAGTCAAGTAGAGAGACTTTTTGAATGTTAATTAACATCCAACCCAGGGGTTCCCAAACTTTTCAGCTTGCAACCCCCAAAAATAACAATTCCAGTGACTCGCGACCCCCACAATCCTCGGAGGTGGTTATAGACATACAAACATTGCACACAACGGTGCACACACACCAATAGGAACTATATAAACAAGTTTATTTACAACACAAAAAAGTGCAACAGTCTAACAACTATATTATTTTGTCGTCATTATTCATTTGTTTAATTTAATATTAAACTCACTTAATGAGAAAGGTGGGAATGTTTACAGCACAAAACTATTCTTGGTTTAATTCTGGAGACCGTCACTTGGAGAACGTCCTCTATGTTCAGTCGTGGGTTTTATTTTTAATGTATGTGAATGCCGTAAAGGTGTCAATGTTCAACATTGTGTCATAAAAATCAATCTGCTGCAACTAACACTATTGCTGTGTCATTAATCTAGCGCAGGGATGGGCAAACTTGATCCTGGAGGGCCGGTGTCCCTGCAGACTTTTGCTCCAACACTAGTCAAACACACCTGAACACACTAATCAGTGTCTTCAAGATCACTAGAAAGCTGCAGGCAGGTGTGTTTGATTAGGGTTGGAGCAAAAGTCTGCAGGGACACCGGTCTGCAGGATCAAGTTTGCCCGTCCCTGATCTAGCGTAATAACTCCAGGGGTCGCAATCCAATGGAAAAAGCATTGAAAGGCTGATGGCTTTTTATTTGCACGTTTTTTTACTATTAAATACAACTTTTCTTCTTCAGGTTATGTATAAATATGGTAATTCTAATAGTTTAATAACATATATGATATTTTGGAAATCAAAAAATGACCCCCTCATTGTCTCACGAACCCCACTTTGGAAACCACTGATCTAGCCTACTGTAATATTTCGAAATCACGTTTTCCGTGGTGTATTTCACTTGCGACAACACTTTGAACTTATATAAAGACATGTTTGGACATTAACTTCTGAATGCATATTTATGCAAATACCTGTGGAGATTTCTCTGCATGAAAGACTTGTAAATGACAGATTAACCTGCTGCTGATCCTCCAATAAGGTAGGAAATTAAATATGAAAGAAACATGTGTGAAGATGATTGACAGGGCACTTAACTAAGCAACATAACAGTCTGTTAATGAGGAAGTATGATGTCACAAAGCTAGCATACTCTTCTCTGACACACTCAAAAGCTTTTCTTCACAAAAAAGCTGGTTTTCCTTACTATGGTAGTGAGTGGTTACAGGTTTTCTAAATATCTTCTTTTGTGTTCAACAGCATAAGGAAACCGTTTGAGGGAGAGCAAACAGTGAGTACATTTTCATTTTTGGGTGAACTATCCCTTTAATGAACAGGTTTGAGCTCCGTTCTCTGTTCATCCATTCTTCCACCCTGAACCTTCAGCAACAAAGAAAAGAAATCCTCATCGTCCATCGGGCCTGGAGCTGCACTGCGCTGCTCCTCCAGACGCCCCTGGGCCTGATCAAATCAAATAGAATGCAATTATAAAAATAATCAGATAAATGTGCACTAAGCAAGACTGACTGGCACTTAAATACTGTTGCTCTTTTTTATTTGATTTGATATGTTGTACACATTTGTTAGTAGCTTTGGATGGTGTCTGCTAAATAAATATATTAAAAATAACTTTGATTATTTAGAGAAAACCTAATCATTTTTAAAAATCCATAATTAGTTATGATGATGATTAGTTGTCAAATTTAAGTAATAATCATTTTTTTTAAAAATAGCATTGAAAGGTCTTTTGTGTTCAACAGAAGATATTTTGAAACATGCTGAAAACCTGTAACCATTGACCTTTCATAGTATTTGCATTTTGTTATTATAGAAGTCAATGGTTATAGGTTTTTTTTTTGCATTTTTCGAAATATCTTTTTTGTGTTCAACAAGATATTTTAAAGATGCTGAAAACCTGTAACCATTGACTTCCATAGTATTTTTTTTTTTTTTTATTATCGAAGTCAGTGGGTACAGGTTTTCAGCATTTTTCAAAATATCTTCTTTTGTGTTCAACAGAGGATATTTTGAAAAGTGCTGAAAACCTGTAGCCATTGACTTCCATAGTATTTATTTATTTTTACTAACGAAGTCAATGGTTACAGGTTTTCAGCATTTTTCAAAATAATTCATAATTAGATGATTATAATGATAATTAGTTGTCAAATTTAAATAATAATCATTTAAAAAAATAAATTAAGAATAGCCTTGAAAGGGAAAAAAAGAGGAAGAAAAATATCTTCTTTCGGGTTCAACAGAAGATATTTTAAAACATGCTGAAATCCTGTAACCGTTGACTTCCATAGTTTTAGTTTTTTCTTATAAGACATCAATGGTTACAGGTTTTCAGCACTTTTCAAAATATCTTCATTTGTGGTTAACAGTGGATATTTTGAAAAATGCTGAAAACCTGTAACCATTGACTTTCAAAGTATTTGCATTTTTCAAAATAATCCATAATTAGATGATTATAATGATGATTAGTGGTCAAATTTAAGTAATAATCATTTAAAAACATAAATTAGGAATAATAAAATATCGAAAAGAAAAATATAGATGCTGAAAACCTGTAACCATCGACTTCCATAGTATTTGTTTTGTCTTATTATAGAAGTCAGGTTTTCAGCATTTTTCAAAATATCTTCTTTTGTGTTCACAAGATATTTTGAAAAATGCTGAAAACCTGTAACCATTGACTTCCATAGTATTTGCTTTTTCTTACCATGTGAGTCAATGGTTACAGATTTTTTGTAATTTCAAATAAGAAGTCAGTGGTTACAGGTTTTCAGCTCTTTTCAAAATATCTTCATTTGTGTTCAACAGAAGATATTTTGAAACATGCTGAAAACCTGTAACCATTGACTTCCATAGTATTTGTTTTTTATTATTATAGAAGTCAATGGTTACAGGTTTTCAGCATTTTTCAAAATAATCCTTAATTAAATAATTATGATGATGATTAGTGGTCAAATTTAAGTAATAATCATTTTTAAAATGAAATAAAAAATAGCCTTAAAAGGAAAAAAGGGCATGAGGGAATTTTATTTATTAATTTGATGGGCAAATCTGCAGATTGTGCTGGTGCATGAAACTGAGCATGAAATTAACTATTATTATTTTGTGGTAATAACAACCATAAACACAACTGTAAATATAAAAAAATGTGTGTGTGTTACAGTATGTGTTTTTGTGCATACAGGTGTTTGTGGTTTATGAGGACGAAATTGTATAATGACATGGTATGACCTTGTTGTAGTCTGTTATGGTGATATATGAGGACATGCCTTGTGTTCTTGTAGTTCAAAACAGTTAAAAATCAAACTTAACGAAGTCTTTTAACATTCAAAATATGCCACAGGTTAGGGCTGCACAATACATTGAGAATTGATATCGCAATGTGTGTATCTGCAAGTCACATTGCAGGACTAGATTAATAATTAGAGATTGAAAGATAAAGACATTATTAAATATAATTCTTTTTAAATAATTTACACAATGATGACCATGTTACTTTGTTTGGTTGTACCTGAATACTGTTAAACTCTCCAAAACACATAAAACACTGTTTATTTAACTCTTTTCTTTGCTCTGTTGTATTTATATATGCTTGTCATTTATTATAATTTATGCAAATGCACTGCATAGAAAAAGACTTGATCATCTCAGTCTAAATGAATCTAAAAGTCAGTCTAAAAGAATCTAAATGAATGAAATGTTTCCAAATGGAGCTATTCAATTCATCTGGTGAAATCATATTCACATTGCAATATACAGTTGAAGTCAGAATTATTAGCCCCCCTTTGAATTTTTATTTATTTATATATATATATATTTCCCAAATTAAGTTTAACAGAGCAAGGAAATTTTCACAGTATGTCTGATAATATTTTTTCTTCTGGAGAAAGTCTTATTTGTTTAATTTCGGCTACAATAAAAGCAGTTTTTAATTTTTTAAAATCCATTTCAAGGTCAAAATTATTAGCCCCTTTAAGCTATTTTTTTCCAGAGAGTCTACAGAACAAACATCATTATACAATAACTTGCCTAATTACTCTAACCTGCCTAGTTAACTCAGTTATGCCTTTAAATGTCACTTTAAGCTGTATAGAAGTGTCTTGAAAAATATCTAGTAAAATATTATTTACTGTCATCATGGCAAAGATAAAATAAATCAGTTATTAGAAATGAGTTATTAAAACTATTATGTTTAGAAATGTGTTGAAAAAATCTTCTCTCCTTTAAACAGAAATTGGGGGAAATAAATAAACAGGGGGGCTAATAATTCAGGGGGGCTAATAATTCTGACTTCAACTGTATGTTGCAGAAAAACAATATATTGCAATGTCCGATTATTTCCAATATCGTGCAGCTCTACCACAGGTTTCCTATGAGAGTTGGATTTAGGGGTAGGGGTAAGGTAAGGCCATAAAATAAGCAGTTTTTACACTCAGAAAAATGATGTTTGCTGTTTATTCAAACTTCTTACTTAATTAAATCAAGTCTTGATGTTTTTTTGCAACAACATAATTGTTTTATATTCAATCCACTTCAATTTGTAAAAAAAAAACATAATTTAACTTAATTCCTTCATGTTGTCCCGACACAAATTAATGGTGTGGAACCTACACCACGGATTTGTATTGGGACAACATGAAGGAATTAAGTTAACTTACCCCCGGTTTCACAAACAAGGTTTAAGGCTAGTCTTGGATTAAATTGCATGTTTGAGCTGTCTCAACTGAAAATAACTTGCAGTGAGATGTCTTAAAATATGTCAGTGTCATTTTTTGTTTACAGGTGCACACCAGTAATGTATTTTTCTAAGGCTGATTTTATAAATGTGGCTTAAATAGCCTAATTTAACTAAGGTCTAGTCCTGGCTTAAGCTAAACCCTGTTTGTGAAACTGGGCCTTAGTGTTTACAAAAATAAGTGAATTGAACATAAAACAATTAAGTTATCCCTAAAAAACTCAAGAATTGTGTTGTTTTAGCTCATTTTAAATAAGCAGTTTGAACAGCAAACGTCATTCTTTTGAGTGTACAGTATAAAATACATTATGCCTGTGAAGAGTCCTCATAAACCACCAAAACCAACATGTGAATCTGTGTGTGGTTTTTTAAAATATTTTTCAGAATGACTAAACAACATCTGGGAAGTTCTTACTTGTGTGTTGACGATCATGTTGTAGAAGTCCTCGTTGGGTGTTTGCGTGGGAACTGTCCGGTTGACCTCTGTGGTCCTCCAGATGCTGCTCTTCCTCTGTTTGGTTTTGGCCAGAGAAGCTGGAGGAGCGGAGGGAGCGTCCTGGAGTTTTGCTCGCTGGTCATCGAGTCGACGACCCTGAGATGTCGCCAGCAAATCGAAGAACTCCTCCTTCTGCAGGGACGTCATGGAGGAAAACACCACTGTTGGAGACCATATGATCAGTGAGGAAAATCATACTCAATTAAAAGTACCATCTTGCCAAAAATGTAGTGCTAGTAGAGTAAAAGTGTCCGTTCTTAATACTACTTAAATTAGTTGTAGAAATTTGCTGAGATTCTAGTGCGTTTGCCAAGCCCAAAGGGTTCATAACAACTGCAGAAAATCAACCAGGTGCACATGCAATCTGAGACTGCATGCAATCAAAAACTATAGAATACACAATACATGTCACTCGCATAGTTTTGAATGTGGAAAAGTGTAATGGTCAATATGATGAATGGAGCCCCGCCTTCTAGTAAAGGAGCCTGATATTCTGGGGGAGGGGCTCGAACCAGACGTGAGTTTCTGCAGATTTCGATTGATTCGAACGTTTAAAAATGAAATTAAAGAGACAGTCATTGTTTAATTTTACTGGTGAATAGACAACAATAAGGACAACAGGTTAGATGACAGAATACCTCATAGAATATGACAGTACAAAACCGACACGACAACAGATTAAGATGAAATCAACAGACAACATGTATGTTAACTATGCTGATTTTCCTGAACATGGGGGCAATGAGAGTAGACGAAGACAAATGTGAAGTACAAAGCAGAGAGCAGGCTTAGGGAATTTTGGCACAAATGGAACCCCATATGGGTAGGGGTACAAAACTAGAATTGGGATTGGGCCTAAAAATGTAGCTTAAGGCTGATGCATTGCAGAGCATAAATCTGTAACCTTAGAGGCACAAAATCTAACTCTGACGATGTGTTCATGCTTAGGTTATTCACTTTGAATGCTGACTAACAAGCTACGAGTGTCCAGCAGGTGGCGCTGCAAACCAAGCACATGCAGCACTGATAGAACACATGCAATTTGTGCATGTGCTTGAAAACGTAACATTCTGTAGTGCATTTAGTGATTATTTAATGCCATTTGGAAGTTTCAGTCATCATACAGTAGTTTAATGATTTTGCATCTTCTTAGACACTTTTAATGCTTCCACACTATACATGTTTGCTGCATTTATAAAGCTTCCATATCTTGAGGTCAATCTGTCTAATGCGATTGTTCTATGCCTAATTTGATTGGATCCATTCAAAGTATCCAATCAAAGTAGACAAGAAAAAATAGTGACTGCAGATTGATGAAAAACATCACTAAAAACGCTTAGTAAAGTACAATTCCCGATAAAAGCTACTCTATTTCAACAGTATAAATATTTGTAATTCTTTACTTTACACCACTGCATACGATTCACATGAGCACTGGTGAGGTCCTGGTTCACAGTGTTTTCTCTAATTATTAACTGTTATAGAATAGGCGTGTGTTTACCTCTCTGGCTGTGGCGAGGTGTGCTGGGTTCAGAGTAGCATCTCCTGCGGCGCTCCATGCTAAACGAGCAGCGCTGGTCATTGAGCCGACGGCCCTCCTGTATCGTATATAACAGCTCACACAGAGCGTCAGGGAAATCTGAAGATAACCTGTGAACCTGAACAACAAATCATCATTAGCAAATACTTGGCACAGGGAGTACAAGTTTGCATTGATATTAATTTACTCATCCTCAGGACACCTGGTTTCTCCAGTGCAACATTAAAGATTTAATTCTTACTTTAGTATAGGGAACAATTCTCACTATTAACTTGTTACTTATTGTGCTTATTATTAAGATAATGGCTGTTTATTATTAGTATTTAGTACATACTCTGCATAATCATGCCTAATCCTACCTTAATACCTAAACTAATACCTAATAACTATTAATAAGCAGCAAAGTATTAATATATTGAGCTAAAGGTCTTAGTTAATGGTTTGTTAATAGCAAGTATTGTACCTTAAAATAAAGTGTATGTACTTGTATAGCGCTGTTTACAATAATTATTATTCCAAAGCAGCTCCACAAAATAAGCACATCATTACATTACAGTCAAAATCAAGTTTGACTGAAGATTTTTAGCTGAAAATGTGTTTCTTGGTGATTCAAACGTACAAGTGCAAGCCATTAAGCATAAAAAATAATAAATAAATATAAAGCTAAAGGAAATCAAAAGAAAACCTCTGCCTTCTGATTATATATTGAGGTATTATGAAGAGAAATGATCAACCTATGCTAGCCGGCATCTAGCTCTCTGCAACTCTCACATGGTCACCCACTGAAGCTAAGCAGGGCTGTGCCCGGTCAGTACCTGGGTGGGAGGCCACATGGGAAAGCTAGGTTGCTGCCGGAAGTGGTGTTAGTGAGACCAGCAGGGGGTGCCCAACCTGTGGTCTGTGTGGGTCCTAATGCCCCAGTATAGTGATGGGGACTCTATACTGCTCAGTGAGTGCCGCCTTTCGGATGAGACATTAAACCGAGGTCCCGACTCTCTGTGGACATCCCAGGATGGGCGAAAAAGAGTAGGGGCAATCGGCATTCTGGCCAAATCTGCCCACTGGCCTCTGTCTATCATGGCCTCCTAACCATCCCCATACCATAATTGGTGGTGGATGGGAGATTCCCCCAAAACTGTAAAGCACTTTGAGTGTCTAGAAAAGCGCTATATAAATGTAAGGAATTATTAATTATTAAGAAACTGACTATTATTTAAAATGGATTGCTTTTTAATCTGTTTTTTAAGATGAGGATACAAGTGCAAATAATGTTCAGTTTTATGCAAACACAGACTGATCGTTTCGCTTCATAAGACGTCAGTGTATCATCTCGAGCCATGTGTATTAATTTAGCTTTGCCTGTGTGGGTTTTTGATGCACAAAGTGCTGGCAGCCATTGACTTGCACAAGAATCACTTAGCACCATGTTTTTAATGAAAAATCTACTTTAATAATGTATTGCATGAAAAAGTCACCAAACTGAGGATGATTAACAGCTCATTTTAATTTCTAATTTAACTTCAGATGCTTAGGAAAGTAACATCCACTCCTTAAATTCTGCTGCAAATTTTAAATTAACAATTGTTTGCAAATGTATGAAAATATTAGAAACTACTTTTGTAAATATGGTCACACTTTATTTGGATGGTCCGTTTGTTGTGTTAAGTTACATTGCATCTACATGCTAACTAATACTCATAAGATTATAAGTATACTTTTAGGTTGGGGTTAGGGTAAGTTGACATGTACTTGCTAAGTTTCATAGTCAGTTAAATGTCTGTTGAAGGAGCAGTAGCAACAGATATTAAGCAGACAGTCTACTAATTCTCAAATGGACCATCAAAATAAAGTGTTACCACAAATTCCTCTTTAAATACCTTTGAAAACTAACTTGGAAGAGATGTTTTAAAGAAAAATACACTTCCTAAGTCCAATATGGCTGATATTGTAATTAAAATAAACTCTTTAAATCATTAATTGCACATTAGTTGCTATAAATCTCGGGTCAGTAAAATAAATTTATTTAATTTTTAGAAAGTTAATAGTTTTAGTGAGCAAGAATAATTCAATCAAAGGGACGGTAAAGGCATTTTATATGTTACAAAAGATTTCGGTTTCAAACTTGACAACATTTATAAAACATTTCTGAGCAACAAATCAGCATATTGGAAGGTTTTTTTGAAGGGTCATGTGACTGAAAGACTGGAGTAGTGATGTTGAAAATGCAGCTTTGCATCACATGATTAAATTACATTTTTAAATATGTTCATAGACAAAATATGAATTTAAATAGTAATAATATTCAATATTTATTTATACATTTATTAAATATGTTTAATCAAATACGTAAATAGCTTTGATACTTTTTTTAATGAACACTAAAAATATTACAGACCCCAAAATTGGCTATTTTATAACCTTATATTAAAAATCATTAAATATCTCATGAATTAATTAGCAATAATATATATCTCTAAAAACTAAAACTGCTCTTTAGCATGTCCCGCCCAAACTTAGTGA
>LR812534.1:61575768-61785739 GCA_903798195.1 Danio kyathit
TCCAAAAAGTTATTAGAAAAACGAATACAACATAATACAGATTGTCTGTGGTTTATTGTATGCTCGTTTGTCTGCACAGTTTGATGTGTGTGTCTGTTTGCATGTGTCTGTCTGTTGTCCATACCTTAGGCAAACTGCCAGTCTCAGTTTCACGGAAATTGGGGCTCTTCTTTTTAATATGCCTTTCTAGTATCACTAGTAAAGTTTCAGACTGAGCCACGGAAAATTCCGGACTTCAGTGTGCAAAGTCATACTATAATGATAATTAGTGTTGATTTCTTTAGCTCGTCCATCAACATGATTTCTGCAAGAGTCCCATAGGATGTAATGAAGACCACAAAATCAGCTTTTTTGTGAAAGATAAACTTGGAGATTTGAGAAAGACTCACAAATCTCCACACTCACATAAAAATATGCCTTTGTTTGTTGTGAATACATGTCCTCTAGTGGTAAAAATTATATGATATGAGAGATCAAACTTGCCTTGATTTTATATTACACTTTATAGAGATAGTGGTTAGGTTTCTAGGTATTGAGTGATATTAGTGTGTGTGTTGTGCTGGTTTCTCACACGCAGGTGCCTTTGTCTTTGAGGCAGTCGAATCCGTCTCTCAGACAGTCAGAAGTGGAGCAATCCTGATCACAAACTCCATTCCCAAACCTGGCCTGACACGACTTTCCTGCCGGACAGCTGCTGTACGGCTCACTGGGGGATCCTTTTTTGAGGCAAGTGAAGAATATAATTATTGATTAGTTATGAAGTTTTTTTAAATGTGTTTTTGAAAGGAGTCTCTTATGCTCAACACGACTGCATTTATATGATCATAAAGTAAAAGTAAAAGCAGTGAAATATGTTTGATTATAAATGACTCTTTTAATACATGTATTTAAAAATATGTTTCTGTCAGGCAAAGCTGGATTTTGAGGCTTTAGTGCCTCTCAGAAATCATTCTAATATAATGATATGATGCACTCAATAATATTTCTTATTACTGTCAATGTTGCAGAACAAAAAGTTATTACTTAAAAAAAAACTTATATATATACTGTATAGGGCCAAATCTGGAGCTAATCTAACAAAATAATTTACGATAATGGTCCAAAAAAAAGTTACCTAAATTTATATGTTAGGAAAAAATATTAAATATCATTTTGTAACTTGTAATTTTTTTTTTTTGCAATATTTTGCTTCAATTTAAATGTATTATCTTTCCATTTCCAAAGATGTTCTGTGACTAAGATATTTAGAAAAAGAAATATATCCGTTTAATAAATCTGTTTTGTTCAGATGCACCAAAATATATGAACTATATTCACTGAGAAATGGATACAAATATTCATTTTCAGAATGGGGTGTACTCATATATGCTTAAAATTGTCACTTTATTAGGTACACTATAGTAGTACCGGGTTGGACCACCTTTTGCCTTCAGAGCTGCCTTAATCCTTCATGGCATAGATTCAACAAGGTACTGGAAAATTCCTCAGAGATTTTGCTCCATATTGACATGATAGCATCACGCAGCTGCTGCAGATTTCTCGGCTGCACATCCATGATGCGAACCTCCCTTTTCCACCACATCCCAAAGGTGCTCTATTGGATTGAGCCTGGTGACTGTGGAGGCCATTTTAGTACAGTGAACTCATTGTCATGTTCAAGAAACCAGTTGGAGATGATTCATGCTTTATGACAGGATGCATTATCCTACTAGAAGTAGCCATCAGAAGATGGGGACACTGTGGTCATAAAGGGATGGACATGGTCAGCAACAATACTCAGGTAGGCTGTGGTGGTGACACGATGCTCAATTGGTACTAATGGGCCCAAAAGGTGCCAAGAAAATATCCCCCACACCACTACACCACCACCATCACCAGCCTGAACCGTTGATACAAGGCAGGATGGATTCATGCTTTCATGTTGTTGATTCCAAATTCTGACCCTACCATCCGAATGTTGCAGCAGAAATCAAGACTCTTCAGACCAGTCAACGTTGACAACGTCGCCAATTTTGGTGAGCCTGTGTGAATTGTAGCCTCAGTTTCCTGTTCTTAGCTGACAGGAGTGGCACCCAGTGTGGTCTTCTGCTGCTGTAGCCCATCCGCCTCAAGGTTGGACGTGTTCAAAGTCACTTAAATCACCTTTCTTCCCCATTCTGATGCTCAGTTTGAACTGCAGCAGATCGTCTTGACCATGTCTACATGCCTAAATGCATTGAGTTGCTGCCATGTGATTGGCTGATTAGAAATTTGCGTTAACAAGCAGTTGGACAGGTGTACCTAATAAAGTGGCTGGTGAGTGTATATACATTTAACCAATTTATTTTATTTTTTGCCTTAATCTTTTTTATTTTTATTTTTTAATTGTGAGGAAAGAATTTACAAAAAAACATTAGTTTTTTTTTCTTACAAATTATAAATCAGCTATGATCTTTTTGGTTACTAAAAATGATCTCTTCCTCTGTAAAATTGAAAGTGATCATTTAACAATGTTTTCTCTTCAAATTCTTTAATAGGTTCCTCAATGTTAACCAGGTTATTAGCGTCTGTTGCATCACAAACACACTTTGCGGGTCAGTTTTTCCCCCACAGGATGTTCAGTTATAATTATAGTATAACAGTTATAAGTGTTTTTTCAGAACATGAAGCGTCAAGCTGATCCTCTCATGTCGAGTGTGTTTTTAAGTGTGTTTTCTACATGTTCAGTGTCGTCCTGCTGGAGGGAGCCGATCATTGACCTGAATACCAGCAGAAACAGGAAGCAGAGCCATGACACAAACAGGAAGTTACCAGAAGAGACGAACAGGAACAGGAAATGGGAGTGGATGAAGCTGAAGGGCATTAGTGCAGTGATGAGGGACGAAAGCTTTCACAGGTGCTGGCTGAAGAAAAACCAACCCATACAACAGCACTCGCAACAGCTTTTAAGGTGATTTTTCAGAGTTCTAGATACAAAAATGATCACATTTTACAAGATTTATTTATTCTAGTAACATTTTTGCTAACACTTTAGTTTATGTAACGATTCACATCATTTATTACTGGCTCATTACCTCCATATTGTTAAGATATGAACCGTTTATTAGCACTTATAAAGTATCAGCTTATTTTACATCCCTAATCATATCCTATATAAACACCTAAACGCAGCTACTACCTTTACTATTAATAAGCAGCTAATTAGTAGTTTATTGAGCTAAAAGTTTTTGTTAATGGTTTGTTAATATTGTGAATTGTACATTAAAATAAAGTGTGATTACATTTTTCTACTTTAAAATGCTCAAATCAAACTGTTCTTATACAGTAAATTGTCCATGAACTACTACCAGCTTTTGAGTGAAAATTATATCTACACCAATCATTTTTTCTTAGTATATAGTATATATCTCTCTCTTACATCATACAATATTCTTTACTATTCCTCTCTCCTTTGAAGATAAAAATTAGTCCAAACTAATTGAAATATTTAAAAAAAGAAAATTAATCAGGGGCATCACGGTGCCGCAGTGGGTAGCACAATCGCCTCACAGCAAGAAGGTCGCTGGTTTGAGCCTTGGTCAGTTGGCATTTCTGTGTGGAGTTTGCATGTTCTCCCCGTGTTGGTGTGGGTTCCCTCCGGGTGCTCTGGTTTCCCCTACAGTCCAAAGACATGCGCTATAGGTGAATTGAATAAACTAAATTATCCGTAGTGTATGTGTGTTAATGAGTGTGTATGGATGTTTCCCAGTGATGGGTTGCAGCTGGAAGGGTGCATAAAATATATGCTGGATAAGCTGGCGGTTCATTTCGCTGTGGTGACCCCTCTTAAATAAAGGGACTAAGCTGAACGAAAATGAATGAATGAATTGTAATTTATGCCATTAGAGCGCCCTAATTATCAAAGTGTTAATTTCTCAATCAGCTCTACATTCACATGCACCTGTCTTTGACTCACCTTAATATATTTATGATTAATTAGAGAACTTTTTGTTTACTATTCCTCTCTCTTTTAAAATATGTACATAATAGAAGTGATTGTTTGATACAATAAATAAAACTATTACATATTTTCGGGATAAATACACTGTTTTAAACTTTCATTCATTCATTAATTTTTTTTTCGGCTTAGTCCCTTTATTAATCAGGGGTCGCCACAGCGGAATGAACCACCAACTTATTCAGCATATGTTTTACGCAGCGGATGCCCTTCCAGCTGCAACCCATCACTGGGAGACACCCATACACACTCATTCACACACTACAGACAATTTTAGCTTACCCAATTCACCTATACCACATGTCTTTGGACTGTGGGTGAAACTGGAGCACCTGGAGGAAACCCACACCAACATGGGGAGAACATGCAAACTCCACACAGAAATGCCAACTGGCCCACCTGGGGTTCGAACCAGCGACCTTCTTGCTGTAAGGTGATCGTGCTACCCACTGCGCCACCGTGACGCCCTATTTCTGTCTCCTTTGCTGTAATTGTTTGTCGCACTTAAAATGTTTTAAAGTAATAAGTACTATTTATAACAGATTTTCAATAAAATACTATTTTACTTGAATATTACTTAATCATTACTTGCTATCTTTTGTGATTTTTAATTGTTTACAAGCAATTTTTATGTAAGATGATTAAAATTAATTAGTTAAGCTGCGGTCACACTGCACTTTTCTCCCCATAGACTTCCATTCATACGCACGCGAATGCGTCAGACCGGAAACGCAAGCTAGTGCAACATGTTTCGCAGTTCGCTGCGGTGCAAAGTTCAAGCTTGGTGAACTCTGACCTGCGAAATCGCATCTCTTGACTGCGTAAGACCAATCGAAGATCAAAACATGACCTCTCTGCACATGGATTTAAAATATGGACCAATCGCTTGCCCCTTTTCGCAGCACCGTACAACAGAATTTCGCATGCTCAAACTCTGCGGCATGAGTGTTCTTCATTACTTCAGGATCTTCATTGATATACCTCTACACAGTAAAAGTTTTCGAAGCTGTAAATAAACCAAATATTGCTTCTTTTTTACATGAATTTTATACCTAATTAATTGTAACTTACCATTACATTTATTAGCAATTTATATTTATGCATTTAAAATTTTTTTTAAACCATTATAGAAGCAATTATCAGTAAGCAATAATAAATTATTCATAGTATTTGCTATTTTTTTAAGGTATGTGGTTTTAAACAACTTATAAGGGCTGAATTTAATCAAACAAATTAACATTCCTTAATATAATTTGTTGTGGCGACCCCGCAAGGGACAAAGCCGACAAGAAAATGAATGAATGAATGAATATAATTTGTTTAAATTCAGCCATTATAAATTGTTTGCAACCACTTACCCTAAAAAAAAAAGGAGTAAATCCAATGAATTTTTTTTTTTAGTGTATTAACATCTCCAAGCAGTCTTGAACTCACCTTGAGCGGATCTGCACAAAGACCACAGTATGAAGGTAAACCTCAGTATCAAGTGCATGACAGAAACCACAGAAGCAGATTCAGGGCTCCAGATCCTCTCACAAATCCTCCTAAAATGTGTGTGAATCAGCAAATCCTCTCATCTGCTTCTCTGGAGTCTTCAGATGCTCTCCTCAGATGGAAACGGTCTTATCAGTGCAGTAAAACGTTGTGAAGTGTGTGAATGTTCAACGGTTTCCTTGCTTATTTTTTTTTTTTAGGAGCGCGACGGAAATATGGACGACTTCCTGCCACTGTGTGGAGAAGAATAGGAGTGAATGTGTGTGTGTGAGAGTCTGAAAGGTCAGCTTTATCGCAGGAGTTTGAGCTACCTTTGAGACTGTTTATGAATTATTGTGCGGCGCGAATTGTGTCGAAGGATATTTGACAGGACAATCGAACAATGCCGCACAAAAAAAACCTTCACTTCCTTGTGTTCAAACTAGACATAATATCTGATTTTTATTATGCGTGCGAAAATGTGTTTCTTTTCTCAGCAGTTTGTGTTGAAGATTGACACATACTATTGTTTAAAATGTTGTTATTTTAATTTTTTTACAGTTTTATTTTCAAATGTATGTAAAACAAATCATATTGTACAAACATTAATAGATTTTATTTTACTTTACCAAAAGCAAACAGAAAAGAGCTCAATATCAGAGAGATTTGTGATGATCATAAATCATGAATTAATGATGATGATGATAATAATAATAATTAATAAATAAATAAATAAAAAACACTTAAAGGGCCCCGTTTCAGAAAGGAGGTTAAGTGAAAACTCAGAGTATGTTAACTCTGAAATGAGAGAAACTCTGGTTTTCCGTTTCCAAATGGCAGGTTTGTCAAACTTGAGAAAGCAGGATAAGTCAAGCCTGTTTCTGGAAGAGAGGTAACTTTAACTCAGAGTCAGTTACCTTTTTTTTCGATAAGAAAATATGCGCATGAACTATGATGAAAACACTTTTACTGAACAAATTCCAGTATGTGCATTAAAAAGGTTTGTTTTAAGAGATCATATGATGATGAAAATTTGTGTGAATGGACAAACCAGCAGGCTGAGCACACTGTAAAACATCTGAAATGTTGTTTTGCTCACTCTAAAACGCCTTAACTGTTTTAGTATTAGTGTTATTATATTAATAATTACATCTGGAGCATGTCAAGAGCGTCTGTTCTCCGCGTCTCATGGCTTCAAACGCCACCACGCGTTCATTGTGTGTCAGAATTGTCTTCTGGGGTGAAAGTCATTTATTAAATGAAGAAAAGATTCACGCAGCTTCTTCTAACGCAGTAAATTCAGTTTTTTACTGTTGATATTTGGCGCAAGTTAATCAGGAAGTGATGATTTTGTTCTCTTTGACTCGTTGGATGGAAACGCTGCTTTATTCGCACGTCTTTTATGCGGTATTCCAGTTTTGCACAGAAATTTAATTCGCATTTTTGGATGGAAATATAGCTATTGCCTACATTTCAGTCACACAAAGAACAAAGTCACGTACAAGAAAGGCTTGTCTGTTTTTAATGAATAATTAGCTTAAATTCAACAGGGACATGTACTGTAACTAGATTAATGGGATTATTACTCTAAAAACTATTGTTTAGTACTGCTTACATTCTAAATGACATCAACCTCCACTTGATCAATAAAGGCAGACACACAAGTGCACTTTTAAATCTATTTAAATGTTTTATCTTAAACTGATTTTGATGACAGCCTTTCCACAGGTTAGTAGTAAACTAATGTAATGAAATTGCATAATGCAAATCTTACATTCAAGCTAACAAACAAATGATCAAAAGAAATATATTAATGCAATTCAAATATATTAAATATGAGTTGACGTATACCTTAACCTTATTATATATATATATATATATATATATATATATATATATATATATATATATATATATATATATATATATATATCGTCACCGTACAATTATAAGGTTCTAGCTGACATTTTTGTCAAAATTGAGTTATTGACATATTCTAATTAAATGGCAACTTATTTACATTATGGGATGTTTTTTTAGAAGTTGTTTACATTTTAAGACGTTTTATTTAAAAAACAAACGTTAGACACGCACCGTTTGCTATGGAATGCAAAAACTTTGAAGCTCAATATCTCAAAATCATTCAGAACGCAGATAGAACCTTATAATTCCAAGGTGACGATATATATATATATATATATATATATATATATATATATATATATATATATATATATATATATATTGTTCAATTGTAATGATTAAAAAAAATTTTTGTCAAATAATTTTGTGGCTCAAAAGTATCAGTTCTGGCACCATTTTGGCACCAGTATCGTTTTAAAAGTATAGATTTAGCACCGGTAGCGAAATAACCCCAAATAATACCCAAAGCCTGAAATTTCTATTTTAGAAACAGCTTCTATTTCTTGCAGCTGAACAGATAACTATGACAATGATCAGCTCCGGTACACCTCATGTGCTTTATTCAGTGTTAAATGCTAATAATGTGAGTTTGAAAGCCATTTTACATGACATGGCTTAAGCCACTTATGTATTGTAAAAAGCCCCTGATCTTTTGGAATATTCATTCATTTTCTTTTCAGCTTAGTCCCTTTATTAATCAGGGGTCGCCACAGCGGAATGAACCGTCAACTTATCCAGCATATGTTTTACGCAGTGGATGCCCTTCCTGCTGCAGCCCAACACTGGGAAACACCCACACACTCTTGCATTCACACACTCATACACTAGGGACAATTTAGCTTATTCAATTCACCTATAGCGCATGTGTTTGGACTGTGGGGGAAACTGGAGCACCAAGAGGAAACCCACGCCAACACGGGGAGAACATGCAAACTGACCCAGCTGCGGCTCGAACCAGCGACCTTCTTGCTGTGAGGCGACAGTGCTACCCACTGCGCCACCGTGATGCCCTCTTTTGAAATATGTTGCACTTAAAAAAACTAGGTTGTATAAGTACTTAAAATATCACGTGCAATCCCCTTAATGAAGCGTTTGTGTCGGGTATTGAAATAGTCAGATATTTCTACCGGCAGGTGGGACTGTTGTCACACGGCAAGTGTTATGCTGTGGTCACACTAGAGTTTGAGCTTGCGAAATTCCAGCCTGATCTCACGAGGAAACATGAGTATTTTACGTTTTGTCAGTTTAGTGGCTAATACGTACGAATTCGTATGAGTTCAGTCATACAAAAATGTACGATTTTAAAAAGGAGGCGTTGCACCTAACCCCACCCCTAACCCCAACGATCATTAGGTGATGAGCAAATCGTACTAATTTGTACGAATTAGATCATACGAATTCATACGATTTAGCTACTAAATCAAAAAGTTATGAATTGCAGTGAGATTGCGTTGGAAATTCTGTTGTACGGTGCTGCGAAAAGGTGCAGGATTAAACAAGATGATTAGACATTTAAAAAAGCAAGCGATTGGTGCATGTTTTAAATTTCTGTCAAGAAAGGTCATGTTTTGATCTTCGATTGGTCTCACGCAATCATGTGATGTAATTTTCGCAGGTCAGAGTTCACCAAGCTTGAACTGTCCAACGCAGCGAACTGTGAAACTTGTCGCATGAGCTTGCGTTTCCGGTCTGACACATTTGTGTGCGTATGAATGGAAGTCTATGGGGAGAAAAGTGCAGTGTGACTGCAGCTTTTAAAAAAAAATCCCACCAGTGCACTGTTGTCATACATTTATTATTGTGAGGAGCTGAAGCTGATGAGGTAATAATACAACTGTTTTGCGAAACTGAACAGTTCTAACTACTGATGAAGCTTAATATTTGTTTTCGTGAAACAAAATAACTAATCAATAAAATGTGGGTCATATCAATGTAAATACGAGCAAATTATTCAGAAAAACGTAAATTGTGCTAGCTTTTGTAGATATGATACAGATATCTAGTCTATATCTAGATATATAGTCAGGAAGTGTTCAGTGGGGTGGATTAGAGCCCTGGCCCAATAATATCCAGCTGCAGCCCTGCAGACCCACACACGTTTCAGGCACACACAATCCAGCACACATGATCTAGGCCAGTGGTTCTCAACTGGTTTGGCCATGGGACCCACATTTTTACATGGTCATCAAGCCGCGACCCAAACTTTTAGGAACTATAATATAATTTTAGGAATTATAATTAATTTGTATTTATTTGTTAACATACACAAATAGTGACAGATAAATCACAAGTCACCAATATTTACAAATAAACAATATTTTATTGCTGTTATTTAACAAAATGTATCAAATTATAGAAATATTACAAAGTAAGGGTAAGAAAAGGTTCAGTTACCATGAACTAAACTGAACTGTTAATAAAACATTAACACTGATCCTGTTGAACAGAACAAATCAGCAAATTACAGTAAAATTATTAAAACAATCATGACAATTTTTACATCTAATATGACAGCAATTATAAACATCTGTTTCACTGAACAGTAATTTGGGAAGCTAATGAGATAACTGAGGATGTGCTTTACTCCTGATAAGAGTTTTAAAGTCTGGGGTGATGGTAGACCCGAAGATCGTGCTCTATGTCCAACCTGTTCCTTTGCTTTGACTTAAGCTGCACCAAGGAAGAGAAGCCACTTTCACACAAATACGTAGTGCTGAATGGTAGGATGGATTTGATCGCACGAATGGCAAGGGACAAATACTCAGAAAGCACTTTGCGGCACCAAAACGGCTCCACAAGCTGATTCTCTTTGTTGCTCGGCAACGTGACGCTTTCCACGTCGATTCCAAAGGGATTGCTCATCCACGGATCATCATAATGTTTATCGGGAAGTAGTCGGTACGGTTGTCGCGCGCGCATTTCAAAATAAAAGTCCGGTATAAGCAAAATAAGTTAAAAAATGAAACTTTAGTTGTTTTTTTGACCACACACTCCGCGACCCACTGAAAATGTTCCCGCGACCCACTTTTGGGTCGCGACCCACCAGTTGAGAAACACTGATCTAGGCCATAGCCGGCCCTCCCTATAAGCGAACTAAGCGGCTGCTTAGGGCCCCGCCGCCACTAGGGGGCCCCCCACAATCCACTGGTGGTGCAAGCCGTTTTCTTGCTGAAATCGTTTTTTATTTGCATTTTACAAATTATCTTCATTGACTGCTTTAGGACTTAAATATTTATAAATTTTATATACAAATATATTAGTTTTTTTATAATAGAAAAACTGAGGGGGAAATTGATATCATAAATCTATATGATTAAAATAAAATCAATCTAGTAGCACATTTATCGAAAATAGGCAATTAATAAACGTCATCTGCTTATATAAAATATTTAGTTTTTTCCTGGTTTTACAGACCCGTTTTTTTTTTTTTTTTTAAACGCATTTTACTGAAATGCACTAGTACTGAAGTGTCTTTCATTGACATATTTTGCACACTGGTAATTTTGTTCCTGAGACATGTTTATAAAAGTTATGTCCTAATTGAATTAATCATAGTAATATAAGCTTTGGACCTGCATCTTAAATGTAAGGAACAGGGAAGGAGGCTGAAGGGAATAATATTGTGTTTGGGTATTAACCAGTATTTGTAGCTTCCCTTTTTCTTATATGTTATTTTATATTAATTAAGTAATATTTACTTTATATTATTTGCTTATTGATTTTATTATTTATGGATACATTTTTTAATTGATGTTAATTGTTTTGTTGTTGTTTTTTATAATGAGTTCAGAATGTATATTTTATTACTAAGTAATGCATTTTCACTTTTGGCTTTTTATTGTTCTGTGTCGTTTCATTGCAGAGATTTTGCTTTTGGAATTTATAACAAAAAAAAAAAAACTCAACCTAGAATCTTTAGCTATAGAATCTTCAATCTGTTTGTTAAATTAATAGAATATGTTTTAAACACACCAGAAGGACGCAAAGTAGGAATCACTGGTCCCTTTATTAAAGATAGTTTAATTCTTCATTTTTGAAGCTGCTAGTTGACAAAAACGGTGCTGTTTGAAAATGTCCAAATCATTCAGACAAATATTAAATAGAAGAAATCAGAAATCATGTTTTATTCATTTATTCATTTTCTTTTAGGCCTAGTCCCTTTAATAATCCGGGGTCGCCACAGCGGAATGAACCGCCAACTTATCCAGCACGTTTTTACGCAGCGGATGCCCTTACAGCCGCAACCCATCTCTGGGAAACATCCACACACACTCATTCATACACTATACGGACAATTTAGCCTACCCAATTCACCTATAACACATGTCTTAGGACTGTGGGGGAAACCAGAGCACCCGGAGAAAACCCATGCAAACATGGGGAGAACATGCAAACTCCACACAGAAACGCCAACTGATACAGCCGAGGCTCGAACCATCGACCTTCTTGCTGTGAGGAGACAGCACTACCTACTGCGCCACTGCGTCGCCCAACTTTTCTGTTTCATTGATTGTTTTTAATAAGCAATATAATCATTGTGAGCCGGTTTGCTATGGCAATACTCTACTATTTAGAGCAAAGAAGGGTCCCAAAATTATTCTGCTTAGGGCCACCAAATGTACAGGGCCGGCCCTGTCTAGGCAAACCATATATGGCTACGACGGATGTTGTTATTAACGTCTTCTCGAACATCGTCATCAATATATTTTTATATATATTGTTAATAAATATTGTACACAAACAATAGTGTATATACGATTTCACAAATACAGTATGGTGATCAAGACGGGCGAATGGGAAGCATTGTTTCCGATCGCCATTCAATATAATAGACTGATCAGTTTTCTCTCAGCCGTCATAGATGATCAATCATTATTTTTCTGACAGAGTCAACATAGCAGATACTTGTTTGCTGAAACATTTTTCAGAGATCTATAAACGATCTAAATTGGACAGGTTTCATTTATATAATGGATTCATTATAATGAAGGAAATAATAGGAAGTTAATATGTATAGGCTATAATACATCTTTATCTAATACAAATCTTTTTGCATTTAATAAATGTATAACACTATATTAATATTTTACTCCAGCGATTCAATAGTATTTATTTGCTTTATTTTCTAATAACTTTTTTTATTAATGATTTTCCACATTAAATACTATAGTCATTTTTAGTATATAATATACTATATATTGTTATATAGTGTTTTTAAACCACAAAGTACTAGTAATTTGTGGTAATTATAGTTGCAACAAATATAGTAATACAAACAAATTAACTGTTAATAAAGAATTAAGTAAAAGTTTAGTAAAAGATAAAGTAGTTTATCAGTTTATAAATATATTAATTTTAAATTATTATCAATAGTAATTAATTTTAATATGACACATTATTGTTTGTTTTTAATATTTTACAACAAAGTCAGAAGTGTTTAACCAATTATTTTTATTTACATAATTTGGGTTCCAAAACTGCACAGATGTTATAATGATCGTAACGATATAATAATGAAATAAGAAACATGTGCTTCGTCCCAATTCGCATACTTATACTACGACCTAAAAGTATGTACTTTTTTTGTGGACGAAAAATATATACTTTTGAGTGAGTAACAGAAAAGTATGCAAGCTTTGGGACATACTACTTCCTCGTTTCACAGATCGTTGTGTTGCTTAGTTAGAGCCCTGTCAATCATCCACATTTCTGTCGTATTTAATTTCCTACCTTATTGGAGAAGCAGCAGCAGGATAATCTCCCATTCACGATTCTTTCATGCAGAGAAATCTCCTCAGGTCTTTGGATAATTCTGCATTCAGACGGTAATGTCCAAACACGTCTTTAAGTTCAGTATTGTTGTTGCAGATGAAATATAACAGACAATGGTATTTAAATATTCTCCAGTGGGCTAGATGTTAATTAACAGTCATACAAATATCTTTACCGAAGCCTCTCTGCTTGACGGTTGGTCTCGCACGTCCATCATGTTTGTAGTTTGTTTACACTTTTCACCCGCGTTTTGTAGTTCTAATCGAATTCACGTCCAACGCGCAATGTACTGTGGACAATATCAGCGGTTAGAGTATGGCCGCTTCTACACTTAAAATTTTGACCGGAAATAGTAAACTATCCGGGAATTTTTGGCATACTTTTTTCAACATACTACGATTTGGGACATACTAATTCTATTTTCACATACTATTTAGGACGGATAGTATGCGGATTGGGACGCAGCTATGGTTTGCCTAACCCTAGATCCTGTGCGTCGCCTGAAACGTGTGGGTCTGTCCCTGGCCTGGAGTACCGAAAGTAATCAGAACATTACAAGCAGCAGAGCTAGCCGACGTTTCCGAAGTAACTGACATTTCTTTCTTTTTAATCATACAATTCTTCCTTATCAACTGACAAGACTCTAAATCGACTGGGGTAAGTAAATAATACTTAACATCCAATTGAGATGCAGATTGAAAATAATAAGACCATTATGTGAGTGTTGCTTACGGTTATGCTCGCGGCGCCATCTTGCGTATCCCCCTCTTCAACGCTCCTCATGACGAGATGCTCAGCCAGTGACGTCGCGTTCTAAACATTCCATCTGCTTTCTTTTAAAGCTCTGACGGTTTCTCTCAGTTTAGTCAGTTCTCAAGGTGTTGCTGTTTGTACTTGACCAAGGTGAGTTTAATACCGACGGTACCAGTGGAGCCACGCCAATCTCACGAAGTCCGTTTCGTGAAGCTTCACTCGGGCCCGTCTGTGCTGTAGTTCCTCGCGGTTTGCGTACGTAAACGCAACATCGCGAGGAATATTACGTGTTTGTTGCTCGAAATGTGCCGCCGAGCAACATTCCGGTGAACACTGGCACGGACTGGCGCCCGGTTAGCTCGTGCACTCCCTGGGGCGAGGCGTTCGTGCACCCTAGGCAGGGCGCAATACGAGCTCTGAGGACCCTCAGGGAAACACGGGAGGCCGGTATAGTGGGACCTGCTGCCAGGGTTATGGTGGGTGGGAGCAGCGTGGCCCACTTTAGCTTCTATTTTAAACTATAGTTTTAAACTTTAGTTTACTATAGTCTAAAATAGACAATAGGGCCTTTGTGTGAACTGTTTCATGTTTTGTTTTGTTTTTCAGCAGGCCAGGGTTGTTGAGCAAAGAAGACAACTCAAGACACCCGCGATTTAACGTTTCGGTTTGTTGTTTTCAGATGAGTTTGCAAATCAAACAGAATAAAGTTCTCTTTCTAAACTCTTGAATTGTGTTTTCATTTGTCCCAGAGCTCACTGTCGTAGCCTACATTGTCATAACACTGAATGCGTTTGGTTGACAATATTAAAATGGTCTAACAAATAAGTAGTTGTTACAATATACCTTAATTTCTTTCCAGAGGATTAAAACTCTTAATAAAATAAACAAATAAGGTTTTTGAAACCTGTTATATGTAACTTCATCAGTATTGCACTAAAAATTACATCTGGTTTCTCCTGGGAAATCTAGCTGTCAGTTGTAGTTGTATCACTGTAGTACATCAGTTCTTATAATTGACCACTAGGTGGGGATCTTATGCTGTGGTTGGGAACACTGTTTACTAGAGATTTTCTGGACTTCTCTATACTAAACGACACATTTAATATCAGCTGGATTAGACTTGTTAAATATCCAACCTCTACTTGGAATATGATTTTCCTTCATATTGTATCTAGTTTAGTTGGTTTGGGCAACTTGTAATATTGATATTAACAGAAAATACCTGTGAAACTTTCCTCATTTCACCATCAAGCTTTTTTAGCAGGGAATTTGATTCACAAACACAGTTTATCTCCACACCGGTACTTTATTTGGAATAACAAGGACATTTTATATCAACAAAAATCTATTGTTTTTTGATAACTGGTCAAAATAACATTGTATTGGTAAGCCAATTATTTAATTCAGATGGTCTTCTGTTCATACATGAGGAATTCTTAACAAAATATAATTTTCCCAAACCACTGAACGAATTAACAACAGTTTTTGCTGCAATCTCTCCTAAAATATGTATGTCGTATAAACATTAAAACAGATTAAATTATCAGCTATTACCACAATTGTCACCCAGTGACTCTCTGATAGGTAAAATATGCTTTTCCTATAGTTGTAAGAATAATAACAGATCATTAAAAGCTCTTTTCCAGAAGGATGTTGCATCAAAACCAAATGCAATAGCATATTGGGATCAATTCATAAGTGATGTGTTTGCAAAACAATTTGGCTTCTGCCTAATGACTATTAACAAACAAAGGTTAAATAAATTTTGTTTAAACTCCTTCACAAAATATATCCTGCCAAACGTTATTTAACTCAATTTTAAAAAGATATAGATGTGAGATGCAGCTTTTGCGAGCAGAGACCCGAAAGCGCTGTTCATTTATTTTGGTATTGCCCTTACAGTGCATCTAGAAAGTATTCATAGCGCTTCACTTTTTCCACATTTTTTATGTTACAGGCTTATTCCACAATAGATTAAATTCATTTATTTCCTCAAAATTATACACACATTACCCCATAATGACAATGTGGAAAAAGATTTTTTTAAACTGTTGCAAATTTATTAAAAATAAAAAAGCTGAAAACTCACATGTACATCAGTATTCACAGACTTTGCCGTGAAGCTCTAAATTGAGCTCAGGTACATTCTGTTTCCACTGATCATTCTTGAGATGCTTCAGCAGCTTAATTGGAGTTCACCTGTGGTCAATTCATTTGATTGGACATGATTTGAAAAGGCATACACCTGTCTATATAAGGTCCCAAGGTTGACAGTGCATGTCAAAGCACAAACCAAGCATGAAGACAAAGGAATTGTCTAGACCTCCGAGACAAAATTGTCTCGAGGCACAAGGCTGGGGAAGGTCAAGAAAAATTTCTGCTGCTCTGAAAGTTCCAGTGAGCACAGTGTGGCCTCCATCATCCGTAAGTGGAAGATGTTTGGATCCACCAGGACTCTTCCTAGAGCTGGCCGGCCATCTAAGCTGAGTGATCGGGGAAAAGGGCCTTAGTCAGGGAGGTGATCAATAACCCGATGGTCACTCTGTCTAAGCTCCAGCGTTCTTCTGTGGAGAGAGGAGAACCTTACAGAAGGACAACCATCTGTGCAGCAATCCACCAATCAGGCCTGTATGGAAGAGTGGCCAGACGGAAGCTGCTTTTCACCTGTAATTTGCCAAAAGGCATCTGAAGGGCTCTCAGACCATGAAAAACAACATTCTCTGGTCTGATGAGACTAAAATTGAACTCTTTGGAGTGAATGCCAGGCGTTACGTTTGGAGAAAACCAGGCACCGCTCATCACCAGGCTAATACCATCCCTAAAGTGAAGCATGGTGGTGGCAGCATCATGCTGTGGGGATGTTTTTCAGCAGCAGGAACTGGAAGACTAGTCAGGATAGAGGGAAAGATGAATGCAGCAATGTAAGAGACAGCCTGAATGAAAACCTGCTTCAGAGTGCTCTTGACCTCAGACTGAGACGACGGTTCATCTTCCAGCAGGACAATGACCCAAAGCACACCGCCAAAACATCAATGGAGTGGTTTCACGACAATTTGGTGAATGTCCTCGAGTGGCCCAGCCAGAGCCCAGACCTAAATCCTAGGTTCCCATCCAACCTGATAGAGCTTGAGAGGTACTGCAAAGAGGAATGGGCTAAAATTCCCAAAGACAGGTGTGCCAAGCTTGTGGCATCATATTCAAAAAGACTTGAGGCTGTAATTGCTGCCAAAGGTGCATCAACAAAGTATTGAGCAAAGGCTGTGAATACTGATGTACATGTGATTTTCCAGCTTTTTTAATTTTAATAAATTTGCAACAATTTCAAAAACTCTTTATTCACATTGTCATTATGGGGGATTGTGTAGAGAATCTTGAGGAAATAAATTAATTGAATCCATTTTGGAATAAGGCTGTAACATAAAAACATGTGGAAAAAGTGAAGCGATATGAATACTTTCCAGATGCACTGTAGTATATATTCTCTCTCTCTTACATCATACAATATTATTTGCTATTTTTTTGCGATTCCTCTATCATATAATTCCTCTCACAGATCAAATAAGTACACATGAATTTTTTTTTTAATTGAAATGTATCAATAATGTACTGTTTTTATACTCTTTGTAACGTTTACTATACACATTTCTATGTAAAAAAAAAACAATGTTAAAATGTCAATTTTACGCTATTAGCACAAGTAATTCTTCAAGTATTATTTTTCCTTGATATAGGGTTAAACATATTACTTTATGTATTCACATGATAGTGTTTTTGGTGAACACATGTAAACAAAACAAAAAAATCACCCATAAATAAAAGACTTTTGACTCAATAGCGTTCCATATTTGTTTTGTCCCAATTTGCCTTCCATACATTTTAACCAAGCAGCGTCACAGAAAAGAAAACACAACACAACACACGAGCCCTGACTAAACTGATAATTGCGCAGAAGAGGTAAAAGATCACGATTTAATTTACATTTACAACAGTGCATGACGACGCAAGAACACGTTTGGTGAGGGAGTTTTACAAAAATACCTTCATTATAATATCTTTATAAGGCGTCATCAGTGATTCGCTAGTGGCCTCTCAACGCATGTGCGCTAGCCAATGAGGAAGGACAATGACACGTTGCGTAGTTAATATTCAGTAGTTGAACTCAGCCATGGGGTTTTCCTCTCACTATACGCTTTCGGTTTCAGATTTGGATAATCTGCAAGCTTTACGCGGAGTGCTGTCGTCTGTTTACCAGTTTTATACTATACAACTTTAAATAGATGCGACGACGATAGTGAAAACTGAATCCTGATATTATAAAGCAGCGTTGTAGTTGTATCTACTAACAAGGTAGGTGATAACCAGCAATAATGCAGGTCTTTTTATAGTAGTTGTTGTGCTAGACATATACAGTGTTAAATAATCCTGTACGTTACAATTCATAATTTGACTGTTGTCTTACAAACCAAATGATTTAGGTATAAAACGAACTGTTAAGTAAACACTGAAAACACACTGAACATAATATATATATATAAAGAGGGACAGAGAGCAAAAGTGAAACTGGTTTACCTGTTCTAAAGCACCAACAAAAAATACCCTACAATGGTTTTACTTTCTGCATAGTAACAACATGATTGTGGCATGTTGTAATACCATTCACACAAAAGTTTTGTAAAGTTACTCGGGTTATTTGTCCTCAAAATGTTTAAGATATTTATTTCATATATACAGTATAATGCGTTTTACTATAGTATGGTTCAAAACACTATAAATTAATGTGGTTTTTTTTTTCATCTGGGATAACCTAAATGTTTCAGATATTTATTTCTTTTATTTGCAATTAGAAATAAATACAATATAATGCATTTTACTATAGTAAGCTTCAAAAATGCTTTAGTATTCATAAATTACTATGGTATTTTTTCATCTGGGATAACCTAAATGTTTCATATGTTTATAAAATGCTGTATGTATATGTTTCATATTCAAATGCATATGTTTCCAAAATGCTGCTGCTAGATTTATTTGTAATAGCAGAAAATATGACCACATTACTCCTCTTCTAAGGGGCCTCCATTGGCTGCCTGTCCAATTCAGAATTGATTTTAAAGTGCTTTTACTGGTATACAAATCCCTCCATTAATCTAGCCCCATCCTAACTCTCAGAGCTGCTTCATTCTTACACTCCCGTGAGATCTCTTAGGTCAAGTGATCAAAATCTTCTTTTAGTTCCTCAGTCCAGACTGAAACGTAGAGGGGACAGAGCTTTCTCTGTGGCGGGTCCTCGGTTGTGGAACACCTTGCCCCTTGATATTAGGATGGCTCCATCACTATCTATTTTTAAATCTCTTCTTAAAACGTACCTTTTTAGCTTGGCTTTTTAATATTATTTTAATAGTCCTTCTACTGCTAATTTTTTACATTTTATAGGCATTTATCTTGTCTTATTTCTTTGTTTTGTATTCTGTCCTTTTATTTTGACTTGTCTTGTGTACAGCACTTTGGTCAGTCTTGTGACTGTTTTTAAATGTGCTCTATAAATAAACTAAACTTGAACTTGAACTTTATTTAACTCATTTGCATTTAGAAATATATACAACATAATGCATTTTACTATAGTAAGCTTCTAAAATGCTATAGTATTTATAAATTACCATACTATTTTTTCATCTGGGATAACCTAAATGTTTCATATGTTTATTTAACTCATTTGCATTTAGAAATACATACAGTATAATGCATTTTACTATAGTAAGCTTCCAAAATGCTATAGTATTTATAAATTACTATGGTATTTTTTAATCTGGGATAACCTAAATGTTTCATATGTTTATGTAACTCATTTGCATTTAGAAATAAATGCAATATAATGCATTTTACTATAGTAAGCTTCAAAAATGCTATAGTATTCATACATTACTATGGTATTTTTTCATCTGGGATAACCTAAATGTTTCATATGTTTATTTAACTCATTTGCATTTAGAAATACATACAGTATAATGCATTTTACTATAGTAAGCTTAAAAAATGCTATAGTATTTATAAATTACTATGGTATTTTTTCATCTGGGATAACCTAAATGTTTCATATGTTTAATTAACTCGTTTGCATTTAGAAATAAATACAATAGAATGCATTTTACTATAGTAAGCTTCAAAAATGCTATAGTATTCATACATTACTATGGTATTTTTTTAATCTGGGATAACCTTAATGTTTCATATGTTTATTTAACTCATTTGCATTTAGAAATATATACAATATAATGCATTTTACTATAGTAAGCTTCAAAAATGCTATAGTATTCATAAATTACTATGGTATTTTTTTCATCTGGGATTACCTAAATGTTTCATATGTTTATTTAACTCATTTGCATTTACAAGTAAATACAATATAACGCATTTTACTATAGTAAGCTTCAAAAATGCTATAGTATTCATAAATTACTATAGTATTTTTTCATCTGGGATAACCTTAACGTTTCATATGTTTATTTAACTCATTTGCACTTAGAAATAAATACAATATAATGCATTTTACTATAGTAAGCTTCAAAAATGCTATAGTGTTCATAAATTACTATGGTATTTTTTCATCTGGGATAACCTAAATGTTTCATGTTTATTTAACTCATTTGCACTTAGAAATAAATACAATATAATGCATTTTACTATAGTAAGCTTCAAAAATGCTATAGTATTCATAAATTACTATGGTATTTTTTCATCTGGGATAACCTAAATGTTTCATGTTTGTTTAACTCATTTGCATTTAGAAATATATACAGCATAATGCATTTTACTATAGTTAGGTTCAAAAATGCTTTAGTATTCATACATTACTATGGTATTTTTTCATCTGGGATAACCTAAATGTTTCATGTTTATTTAACTCATTTGCACTTAAAATAAATATAATATAATGCATTTTACTATAGTAAGCTTCAAAAATGCTATATTATTTATAAATTACCATGGTATTTTTTTATCTGGGATAACCTAAATGTTTAATGTTTATTTAACTCATTTGCATTTAGAAATAAATACAATATAACGCATTTTACTATAGTAAGCTTCAAAAATGCTATAGTATTTATAAATTACTATAGTATTTTTTCATCTGGGATTACCTAAATGTTTCATATGTTTATTTAACTCATTTGCATTTACAAGTAAATACAATATAACGCATTTTACTATAGTAAGCTTCAAAAATGCTATAGTATTCATAAATTACTATAGTATTTTTTCATCTGGGATTACCTAAATGTTTCATATGTTTATTTAACTCATTTGCACTTAGAAATAAATACAATATAATGCATTTTACTATAGTAAGCTTAAAAAATGCTTTAGTATTCATAAATTACTATGGTATTTTTTTATCTGGGATAACCTAAATGTTTAATGTTTATTTAACTCATTTGCATTTACAAGTAAATACAATATAACGCATTTTACTATAGTAAGCTTCAAAAATGCTATAGTATTCATAAATTACTATAGTATTTTTTCATCTGGGATTACCTAAATGTTTCATATGTTTATTTAACTCATTTGCATTTAGAAATAAATACAATATAATGCATTTTACTATAGTAAGCTTAAAAAATGCTATAGTATTCATACATTACTATGGTATTTTTTTAATCTGGGATAACCTAAATGTTTCATGTTTGTTTAACTCATTTGCATTTAGAAATATTTACAGCATAATGCATTTTACTATAGTTAGCTTCAAAAATGCTATAGTGTTCATAAATTACTATGGTATTTTTTCATCTGGGATAACCTAAATGTTTCATGTTTATTTAACTCATTTGCATTTAAAATAAATACAATATAATGCATTTTACTATAGTAAGCTTAAAAAATGCTATAGTATTTATAAATTACTATGGTATTTTTTCATCTGGGATAACCTAAATGTTTCATATGTTTAATTAACTCGTTTGCATTTAGAAATAAATACAATAGAATGCATTTTACTATAGTAAGCTTCAAAAATGCTATAGTATTCATACATTACTATGGTATTTTTTTAATCTGGGATAACCTTAATGTTTCATATGTTTATTTAACTCATTTGCATTTACAAGTAAATACAATATAACGCATTTTACTATAGTAAGCTTCAAAAATGCTATAGTATTCATAAATTACTATAGTATTTTTTCATCTGGGATAACCTAAATGTTTCATGTTTGTTTAACTCATTTGCACTTAGAAATAAATACAATATAATGCATTTTACTATAGTAAGCTTCAAAAATGCTATAGTGTTCATAAATTACTATGGTATTTTTTCATCTGGGATAACCTAAATGTTTCATGTTTATTTAACTCATTTGCACTTAGAAATAAATACAATATAATGCATTTTACTATAGTAAGCTTCAAAAATGCTATAGTATTCATAAATTACTATGGTATTTTTTCATCTGGGATAACCTAAATGTTTCATGTTTGTTTAACTCATTTGCATTTAGAAATATATACAGCATAATGCATTTTACTATAGTTAGCTTCAAAAATGCTTTAGTGTTCATAAATTACTATGGTATTTTTTCATCTGGGATAACCTAAATGTTTCATATGTTTATTTAACTCATTTGCATTTACAAGTAAATACAATATAACGCATTTTACTATAGTAAGCTTCAAAAATGCTATAGTATTCATAAATTACTATAGTATTTTTTCATCTGGGATAACCTAAATGTTTCATATGTTTATTTAACTCATTTGCACTTAGAAATAAATACAATATAATGCATTTTACTATAGTAAGCTTCAAAAATGCTATAGTATTCATAAATTACTATGGTATTTTTTTCATCTGGGATAACCTAAATGTTTCATGTTTGTTTAACTCATTTGCATTTAGAAATATATACAGCATAATGCATTTTACTATAGTTAGCTTCAAAAATGCTTTAGTGTTCATAAATTACTATGGTATTTTTTCATCTGTGATAACCTAAATGTTTCATATGTTTATTTAACTCATTTGCACTTAGAAATAAATGCAATATAATGCATTTTACTATAGTAAGCTTCAAAAATGCTTTAGTATTTTTTCATCTGGGATAACCTAAATGTTTCATGTTTATTTAACTCATTTGCACTTAAAATAAATATAATATAATGCATTTTACTATAGTAAGCTTCAAAAATGCTATATTATTTATAAATTACCATGGTATTTTTTTATCTGGGATAACCTAAATGTTTCATATGTTTATTTAACTCATTTGCATTTACAAATAAATACAATATAACGCATTTTACTATAGTAAGCTTCAAAAATGCTATAGTATTCATACATTACTATGGTATTTTTTTTTATCTGGGATAACCTTAATGTTTCATATGTTTATTTAACTCATTTGCATTTAGAAATATTTACAGCATAATGCATTTTACTATAGTTAGCTTCAAAAATGCTATATTATTCATAAATTACTATAGTATTTTTTCATCTGGGATAACCTTAATGTTTCATATGTTTATTTAACTCATTTGCATTTAGAAATAAATACAATATAATGCATTTTACTATAGTAAGCTTAAAAAATGCTATAGTGTTCATAAATTACTATGGTATTTTTTCATCTGGGATAACCTTAATGTTTCATGTTTGTTTAACTCATTTGCATTTAGAAATATATACAGCATAATGCATTTTACTATAGTAAGCTTAAAAAATGCTATAGTATTCATAAATTACTATGGTATTTTTTCATCTGGGATAACCTAAATGTTTCATATGTTTATTTAACTCATTTGCACTTAGAAATAAATGCAATATAATGCATTTTACTATAGTAAGCTTCAAAAATGCTATAGTATTCATACATTACTATGGTATTTTTTTTAATCTGGGATAACCTTAATGTTTCATATGTTTATTTAACTCATTTGCATTTACAAGTAAATACAATATAACGCATTTTACTATAGTAAGCTTCAAAAATGCTATAGTATTCATAAATTACTATGGTATTTTTTCATCTGGGATAACCTAAATGTTTCATATGTTTATTTAACTCATTTGCACTTAGAAATAAATGCAATATAATGCATTTTACTATAGTAAGCTTCAAAAATGCTATATTATTTATAAATTACCATGGTATTTTTTTATCTGGGATAACCTAAATGTTTCATGTTTATTTAACTCATTTGCATTTAAAATAAATATAATATAATGCATTTTACTATAGTAAGCTTCAAAAATGCTATATTATTTATAAATTACCATGGTATTTTTTTATCTGGGATAACCTAAATGTTTAATGTTTATTTAACTCATTTGCATTTACAAATAAATACAATATAACGCATTTTACTATAGTAAGCTTCAAAAATGCTATAGTATTCATAAATTACTATAGTATTTTTTCATCTGGGATAACCTTAATGTTTCATATGTTTATTTAACTCATTTGCACTTAGAAATAAATACAATATAATGCATTTTACTATAGTAAGCTTAAAAAATGCTATAGTATTCATACATTACTATGGTATTTTTTTAATCTGGGATAACCTTAATGTTTCATATGTTTATTTAACTCATTTGCATTTAGAAATATTTACAGCATAATGCATTTTACTATAGTTAGCTTCAAAAATGCTATAGTATTTATAAATTACTATGGTATTTTTTCATCTGGGATAACCTAAATGTTTCATGTTTATTTAACTCATTTGCATTTAAAATAAATATAATATAATGCATTTTACTATAGTAAGCTTCAAAAATGCTATATTATTTATAAATTACCATGGTATTTTTTCATCTGGGATTACCTAAATGTTTCATATGTTTATTTAACTCATTTGCATTTACAAGTAAATACAATATAACGCATTTTACTATAGTAAGCTTCAAAAATGCTATAGTATTCATAAATTACTATAGTATTTTTTCATCTGGGATTACCTAAATGTTTCATATGTTTATTTAACTCATTTGCACTTAGAAATAAATGCAATATAATGCATTTTACTATAGTAAGCTTAAAAAATGCTATAGTATTCATACATTACTATGGTATTTTTTTAATCTGGGATAACCTAAATGTTTCATGTTTGTTTAACTCATTTGCACTTAGAAATAAATGCAATATAATGCATTTTACTATAGTAAGCTTCAAAAATGCTATAGTATTCATAAATTACTATGGTATTTTTTCATCTGGGATAACCTAAATGTTTCATATGTTTATTTAACTCATTTGCATTTAGAAATAAATTTAATATAATGCATCTGTAATATTTACTATAAATTACTACATAATTTTTTCATCTTGGAATAGCCAACATGTTTCAGATATTTCATTTCATGTCCTTTTTTTACCTTTGCAGTGCTGATGATGAAGGATAAGATGGCCGTTCCTCTGTTCATCCTGTTGGCATTGTGTGTGGACGTGTGTGCCGTTTTGTCCATTGGTGCCATCCAGCTGTCTCCTTCCTTCATCAATAACTCCTTCATCCTGCTGTGGTTGGGTGGACTGATCCGAACATGTCTTCTCCTCTTCATCTCCTTCTCCTACTCTGGCAGTCCGGCGTGGATGAGAGGATTGGAGGGTGTTCAAACGGCTGTAATCCACGGTCTTCTCTATCCAGTCTATATCTCCTTCCTCTGGGCGTATGGCTGGTCTACTGTGGAGCTGGTGTGGGGTTGGCACTCTTGGCAAGGCGTAAGATGTGCTTTAACACATATTCTATGTCAGAAATGAAGAGACCGTGTGTGTTTTATTTATATTCTATGTTATGTTATGTGGTATATTTTGTGTGTGTCTTATGCCGAGTTCAGATTGCATGATTTTAGCCCTGATTTTGACTCGCTTGACAGGTTTTGAGAAATCGCCGACAAATGTCTAAATTACAGGCAAATCGGTGCTCGTTCACGTGAGTGACAATCATAGCCGGCAAACCCGCTCGTGAAAAATACACACTCAGGCCCCGTTTACACTAATACAGCTTAGTTTAAAATGGCATTTTAGAACGAAAATGACCCACGTCCACACTGGCGTTTCACCTAGCATTTCTGAACAGCCCTCCGCCCACTGAAAACGCACATCACGTGACCACACCCACACACACACACAGCCACAGACACACACACTGTCGTGCGCTCGTCTGAGCTCCAGAGAACAGTGTACGTCGGACAGTTTTTCAAGGATGTATCGCTGGATCGTGTCTCACTATAGTTGTTAAATGTGATATTTAATTAATCTTGTCTCTATCCTGGGCTTAATTTGAGCCGGAACACGCCGGATCCGGATCCGGCACCTCATTTTAACGATCTGCCTTCCTCAACCCCCCTCCTCCCCTGTCCGCTGTTCATTTTCACTTTCTTCTACGACTCCCCAACCCTCTTCACTTTCGTCCGCGACACCCCTCCGCCATCCACCGCACCAAACAAATGACTGACACGGATCACTCTGCCTACTCATGCCAGAGTCCCGCGGAAAAAGTGATTGAAAGGTGGTCATTTGTGTGTAACTTATCTTTATTTATTTATGAATTGGTTATGGGTAAAACTAAGACCAGGTAGTTGAAACGGTAGGCTACAAATAATTAATTCGTTATGAGTTAATTAATTATTCATAAATAATTTATTCACCTCCGCCTATGAAGACGATGTCATCGTCCATCGCGATGTTTCACATTAGACATCATACGATGCTAAATTGGTCAACATCACCCAACCCTAATTGCCAGCCCCATTTATATATATGATTAATATTGGAAATTGGACCGTGAAAATGAAACGAATATTCTTCAGGCATAGAAAAACTGAGGGGAAAAATGACGAGAAGAGACAAGCACAAAATCATTTTTAGCATCGCTTTTAAGTGCTAATGATGATGTTAAAGACATAATCTAGTAGCACAATTATCGAAAATAGGCAAACAGAAATGAATAAATGTCGTCTACTTATATGAAATATTTTATATTTGTCCTGGTTTTACAGACCCGTTTTTTAGTCTAAAAACGCATTTAACTGAAATGCAATACTGAAGTGTCTTTCACTGACATATTTTGCACACTGGTAATGGTTTTTCCTGAGACATGTTTATAAAAGTTATGTCCTAATTGAATTAATCATAGTTTAATATAAGCTCTGGACCCAACATCTCAAATGTAAGGAACAGGGAAGGAGACTGAAGGGAATAATATAGTTTGTGTTTGGGTATTAACATTAACCTAGTAGTTTTTTATATTAATATTTTTTAATATTTGCTTATTGATTTTATTATTTATGGATCAATCTTTGCATTAATGTTAATTGTTTTTTATTTATTTTTTTTTTATTTTTAATGAGTTCAGAATGTATATTTTATTATTATAAAGAGATAATAATAGAAAGTAATGCATTTTCACTTTTGGCTAATTATTGTACGGTGATGTTTCATTGCAGGAATGCAGGGTTTTTGCTTCTGGAATTTATAAAAAAAAAAAACTCAACCTAGAATCGTTTATAGAATCTTCAATCTGTTTGCCAAATGAATAGATATGTTTTAAACACTGGATGCAAAGTAGGAATCACTGGTCTCTTTATTAAAGATTGTTCAATTTAGCATTTTTGAAGCTGCTAGTTGACAAAAACAGTGCTGTTTTAAAATGTCCAAGTCATTCAGACATATATTAAGTAGAAGAAATCAGGCTTTAGGGGAGAGTGGGGCACAAAGTAACACTTTTTGGTTTTGGTCAAATAATGAACAAAGTAATGGGGTTAGACAAACCATATTTTTTTGACCAACAACACACAAGCCTCTCCTACAAATGAGCACTGGAAATATGATCGCCGGACCTGTGGTTTCTGTGCAGTATTGCCAAAAGTGCCAGGAGTAAAAATGTTACTATTTACTCTACCTGCGGGGCAAGTTGTAACAGATAAGGGGTTAGTTGTAACACATGCTTATAAAGGCAGATTTAACACAATTAATTTAAATTTAGTTTACTTTGTAAGAGTCTAAATTATCCTATGCATTTGTTTATATGGCAAAACATGTCTTTTTCACCAAAAAAGGTCCATGCTGACTCCAAAGGCAGATACTGATAAGATCAGGGCCTGGTATGTTGACTTTGGGGGGTTTTACGATGTGGTCACATGTTGATTGGTCAGTTTGAATGTCTCAGCGTTTGGGCTTTGGTCACATGGTCAAGAAAGGTACAAAATAGCTGGTAAACATTGCTCTGTCTCTTTTCTTCTCTGTGCTTTCCTGAGCTCTTCTCTCCTTCTTTGGAGGCTATTCTTCTCTGGCTCTACTGCTCCCAGGCTCTTTGAGGCCTACTTGCTCTCTTTGTCTCTCTTTCCCTCCCCCTTTCTCTCTCTTTCTTAGGTAACTTTAAATTTACAGTAAGCTGGGTACAATTTATATCATATGTTTTTATCATCTCATGTTTTATCATTTTATACAGTTATTTGTAGCTAATTCAGTTGTAACCATAGAGAATTATTGTCATTAAATCATTTCATTTTTAAGTATTTGTGAATTACTTTTGATTTAACATCAACACTTAATTGCTCCATATTGCAATACAATACAATCACATAATATCAACGCTCTCCCACATTTATAGCTATTAATACTGCCCTTATTTCCGTTTTTGGTATAAGATTGCAGAAGAATGGTTTGACTAGAAATGTACAGTTTTTTACCATCATGCTGATTACTTTTTAGTCACTCGGCAGACTACAGTTCGAACCGCTGTGGTCAAAATACCATTCTACAGATGGTGCCGAAACCCGGGATCCTTTGCAGTGAGTTTTCTGAAATTTACTTTAGCCGGTCTTAGCTGGATTTTTCACAGCTGACCTGGTGAATGGATTAATACTGGCCTTCTAACCACAAGAGTGGGTAAGTCTGCTTTTATTGTTCCTCCATTTGCTTAAATTGCATGAAACAGAAATTACAAGACTGTAATTTGTTTCAATAGTTCAATTTGGTAAATTTCAGATTACCTCCTCAAGGATGGAAGGGTTAATTTCTAAAGAAAGTGATGTATTGTTTGCTTTATGGACCAAAAAAGTTGAACCTACATTGTGTAAACTTAACAAAGAAGGACTTGAGTTAACAGACTCAGACTCTACATTGTTTGCATGGTGGGATGTAATTGGCAAAAATGGAAAGAAATCAAAACGTGGCGATGTAATTGAAGCACTAAATTACATGTGTTACTCGAGACTGCGTAACGATATGTTGGAAATACCTTCATTTATCAAAGCTAAATGTGAAGAATTTGCTGTTCACAAATCAGAGGCAGAAAAGTCAGAGGCGAAGATTCTAGATCTCCAGTTACAGCTTGATAATTTACTAGCTGAACAGTTAGCCCTGGCTGAAAAATGCAGAAGTCAAAAAGACACCATTGCAGATTTAAAAGCTATGCTGAAAGCACAGAAGTTTGTGTCTCCCAAAATGCTTAACAGCGCTGGGATCGAAAAGCATGTTCACTTTTCAGACGAAGTTACTTGTAATAAATCTGAAATGATTTGTTCAGAAGCCGTAGCTCAAAAGAGTTTGCCTGTTTCAGTACTTAAGGTGATGCCACACCATAGCGCAGCAAAGACGCATGGTGTAGAAGCATTAGAGAGTCTTAAAAACCCTCAAACCTCAGATGATCACAGCAATCAACCCTCAGACAAACAAAACAGGCTTTGCATGACCTGTAGAAAGTTTGGTCACAGAGAGGATAAATGTTGGACATCAGGACAGGGAAGACCTCCACCATATTTTCTGAGAAAACAGAAATTACTTAAGAGCAAAAATCAGTGGTCTTCACATAACAAAAACTCATCTGCTAATAACACTCTTAGTGAACTAACTGCATTGTTAATACAGGGCCTGCAACTGTTAACTTCCTTTGCTGGCGGCTTAGCAGCCTAATAGCAATACAAGTTAATAATTGCTGATCCTGTTTGCATTTCCAAATTTGTTATATTTGTGTTATACACATTTTCATTGCCATAGAACACAATTTAGTATTTTGTGATACTACACGTACACATAGGTTTCTTATTGTCTCTGACTTTTCTGCCTCTGATTTGTGAACAGCAAATTCTTCACATTTAGCCTTTATAAATGAAGGTATTTCCAACATATCGTTACGCAGTCTCGAGTAACACATGTAATTTAGTGCTTCAATTATATCGCCACGTTTTGATTTCTTTCCATTTTTGCCAATTACATCCCACCATGCAAACAATGTAGAGTCTGAGTCTGTTAACTCAAGTCCTTCTTTGCTAAGTTTACACAATGTAGGTTCAACTTTTTTGGTCCATAAAGCAAACAATACATCACTTTCTTTAGAAATTAACCCTTCCATCCTTGAGGAGGTAATCTGAAATTTACCAAATTGAACTATTGAAACAAATTACAGTCTTGTAATTTCTGTTTCATGCAATTTAAGCAAATGGAGGAACAATAAAAGCAGACTTACCCACTCTTGTGGTTAGAAGGCCAGTATTAATCCATTCACCAGGTCAGCTGTGAAAAATCCAGCTAAGACCGGCTAAAGTAAATTTCAGAAAACTCACTGCAAAGGATCCCGGGTTTCGGCACCATCTGTAGAATGGTATTTTGACCACAGCGGTTCGAACTGTAGTCTGCCGAGTGACTAAAAAGTAATCAGCATGATGGTAAAAAACTGTACATTTCTAGTCAAACCATTCTTCTGCAATCTTATACCAAAAACGGAAATAAGGGCAGTATTAATAGCTATAAATGTGGGAGAGCGTTGATATTATGTGATTGTATTGTATTGCAATATGGAGCAATTAAGTGTTGATGTTAAATCAAAAGTAATTCACAAATACTTAAAAATGAAATGATTTAATGACAATAATTCTCTATGGTTACAACTGAATTAGCTACAAATAACTGTATAAAATGATAAAACATGAGATGATAAAAACATATGATATAAATTGTACCCAGCTTACTGTAAATTTAAAGTTACCTAAGAAAGAGAGAGAAAGGGGGAGGGAAAGAGAGACAAAGAGAGCAAGTAGGCCTCAAAGAGCCTGGGAGCAGTAGAGCCAGAGAAGAATAGCCTCCAAAGAAGGAGAGAAGAGCTCAGGAAAGCACAGAGAAGAAAAGAGACAGAGCAATGTTTACCAGCTATTTTGTACCTTTCTTGACCATGTGACCAAAGCCCAAACGCTGAGACATTCAAACTGACCAATCAACATGTGACCACATCGTAAAACCCCCCAAAGTCAACATACCAGGCCCTGATCTTATCAGTATCTGCCTTTGGAGTCAGCATGGACCTTTTTTGGTGAAAAAGACATGTTTTGCCATATAAACAAATGCATAGGATAATTTAGACTCTTACAACTTTAAATAGTAGCTATATTTCCTCAGTAATTGGCTCATTTCTTTTTTATTCTACATAGCACAGTATGTTTATTTATGTTTTGTTTTTTGGATAAACACATTTGAATCTATTTGCATTATACAGACTTCAACTGTATGTGTATATTAAATGTGTTTCTATTTCAGCTTGCGCAGGGCTATTTTGTGTTGGGTTTGTCTCTCTTAATCTGGAAACGCCATGTACCTACTATCCTCCCGACTGCAAAAAAAGAGAAAGCAGAAAAGAAGGGCAAGGCTTCTCTGCAAAGGCTGCTGGGATACATGAAGCCTTTCAGTGGACGCTTTGCGGCTGTCTTCTTCTTTGTGGTCATTTCTTCACTAGGTAAAACTACTTATATGTTGTGGGATAGATATAAATGCACATCTTGTAATTATTTTAACAAGTCAGAAAATTCAGCTCAATGCTAAAATGCTAAAATAACTGTATATTTAATGCACAGTTACCCAGATACTGTAAAAAATATTCATCATTCATTCATTTTCCTTCGGCTTAGTCCCTTTATTAATCAGGGGTCGCCACAGCGGAATGAACTGCCAACTATTCCAGCATATGTTTTACGCAGCGGATGCCTTTCCAGCCGCAACCCAGTACTGGGAAACACCCATACACACTTACATTCACATACACACTCATACACTACGGCCAATTTAGTTTATTCAATTCACCTATAGCGCATGTGTTTGGACTGTGGGGGAAACCGGAGCACCCTGAGGAAACCCACGCCAACACGGAGAGAACATGTAAACTCCACAAGGAAATGCCAACTGGCCTAACCAGGACTCGAACCAGCGACTTTCTTGCTGTGAGGCGACACTGCTAACCACTGAGCCACCGTGGTGCCTAAAAATATTATAAATTTTAAAATATTACTATGGTGCTGTATGCTTTCTTATTATGTCTTTACTTGGAAATTATTAAACCTTATTTGGGAACACTTTACAATAAGGTTGTACTAGTTTAGTCTATTTATTTACACAAACAATAAAGAATACATTTATTACAGTATTTATTCATCTATGGTAACATTACTTAATACACAAAGTAGTTCATTGTTAGATAGTGTTAACTACATAATTATAATAATTTAACTTTAATTACATTTTCTAGGTTTTTTTGGACTCTTGAAAATCTTCAGAACACAAACAAAGGATTTTCTAATGATTAAATTTGAGTAACAAATTAAATTTGGTGTATGGCCATACATGATAAATGCACTATATAAATACATATTACTTACTAGTTTAGGGGTTTAGGGGTAACTAAACCCCTAAACACACTAAACACACATGTGCAAACATTATTCACATATTACTTGCTGCATTTAAAGTGCGTAACATGAATTACATTGAAACATAAATAGCTTACCTGATACAGTGTGATGGCTGAGCCTGTTTCTGAGAGGACAACATGGTTGGATTTCTGACACGACTAACCTTAAATCATCTTCCACTGTCAATAAAGTGTGAGCCATAGCATACCTGCTTTTGATGTACGTACAGAAAATGCTGCTTCGCAAACCAAGTTCACAGAGCCCTGACGGTGTGGTTGAGTCGAACATTTAGTATGTTCACATGGACACCAATACTTTCATGGATTTTTATACAATTAAGACAATATTTTGATTAAGAGACACCATGTAAACAGTGATTTTTGATGACCTTTATCTGACTAAAGTCATAACTGAACTAAACAGAAGTGCAATTAAGACATGTGGAGTATGCATATATTAGTGGCATTATTGAAGTAAACGCCACAATCAAACTATTACCTTCATGTAGGACTTTTCGCCATATTTTCCGGCAAGGTCCACACACGCAGCTGTCAGTAAAGGACCGCAGACACGCACATTCTTTCTATTCGGCGTTATTAAATTGCATAACACTCTTCCACCAGTCCTTACTCCTTATTTGCGGTTTGTCATGGGGGCATGAATGAAATGTTCATGAGTAAAAGTGAAACTGCCAAACTGCAGTTAAAATTACATGAAAGCACTTCAATTATATTATTGTCTATTAATGCAAATAACTAGATTACAGATGTCCATGTAAGCGTAGTCAGTAGTGTCTTCGAAGTTAGTGAAAGATCCAGAAGGGCATCCAGCTGATTTGATCCAGAAGGGCACTTTTTTGTCAGACGGCTCACCGGTTTGACTTTCATTCACCGTCATTCATTTTAAAAAGCACCCGGTCCATTTTATTTGGATATGTTTTACTCGAACACATTAACTCTACAGGTGCCTGATAGTTAGATGTGGAGCTAACATTAATCAGATTCACTCTGGTGAACTGCATAAAAATCATCATCATAATTTACTCGAGTGCACGTCTCAATGTTGTTTTCTTGCAATTGAATGACATTAAAAATAGATATGAATAAATATTTTAACAAAGCAACAAAAAGTGGATTACTGTATTTTATATACTTAGTAAATTTGGTTTCAATTCAGTTGACACTTGCACAAAGACATACATCTCTAAACAATACAATAGAGTTATCAATAATACATCATACACTCATAAATGGGGCGACACAGTGGCTCAGTGGTTAGCACTGTTGTCTCAAAGCAAGAAGGTCGCTGATTTGAGTCCCGGCTAGGCCAGTTGGCATTTCTGTGTGGAGTTTGCATGTTCTCCTCGTGTTGGCGTGGGTTTCCTCTGGGTGCTCCGGTTTCCCCCACAGTCCAAATACATGCGCTATAGGTGAATTGAATAAGCTAAATTGGTTGTAGTGTATGAGTGTTTGTGAATGCGAGAGTGTATGGGTGCTTCCCAGTACTGGGTTGCAGCTGGAAGGTCATCCGCTGCGTAAAACATATGCTGGAATAGTTTATGGTTCATTCCGCTGTGGCGACCTCTGATAAAAGGAAGCCGAAGGAAAATGAATGTATGAATTATATAAATAGGTGTCGATAAAATTGAATCTACCTGACACCTGTCTTAATCATAAAACATTTAGATCAGGGGCGCCCAAACTCGGTCCTGGAGGGCCGGTGTCCTGCATATTTTAGTTCCAACCCTAATGAAACACACCAGAACCAGCTAATCCAGCTCTTTTTAGGTATACTACAAACTTCCAGGCAGGTGTGTTAAAGCAAGTTGGAACTAAACTATGCAGGATATCGACCCTCCAGGACTGAGTTTGGGCACTCCTGATTAAGATGTTCATCACATGTTGTTTGTAGTAAATGATTACCTTGAAATGCAATGTAAAATAAACTGCAGTCTGAAAAATGAAAGAAAGTTAAATGTGATCTAATGTTACTTTTACTTTCACTTTGGTCAAGTTTGCTCTCATAATAGTGGAATCATGTCAAGTTTAAACACACTGTGTACACTGTGAACTATATTAAATAGACTACTCCTTCAATAAAGCGAAATACATTATTCTGATGTTTTAAATGTAGGTCAGTGACGATAAAACTTCTATTTCAGAGAACATGAACATGCAAGTCTACATGCATACATTTCATCCACAGGTGAAATGGCGATTCCTCATTACACTGGTAAAATGACAGACTGGATCATGAATGAAGATGAACCCGAGGCCTTTAACCACGCTATCACTGTCATGACCCTGATGACCATTATGAGGTGAGACTAAAAAGACAAACTTCTATGTGTTACAAGTCTACACTCACGCACGCACCTGTAGCCAATCAGGGAGCTATAAATTTGTGACTCTTAAATCCTTCATGGCCAGTTCCAGTCCTCTGTGTAAATTCTGAGCCTAGCCTTGGACTTTGCATATGTTTTTTGGATCTCCTTTTGTGTCTCATTGTTTTGAATGATTTTCTGTGTTTGGATTTTGCATATCTTTTTGGATCTCTTTTTTGTCTTATTGTTTTGGATTCTATTAGCACCTCACTTGAACTTTAGTTTTTCTTTTGGAGGCCTCTTTAGCCTAGCCTTTAGCCTGGTAATGTGAAATCAAGTCTGTCCAAGAACTCAAGTACAACTCAGCCGATCAGAATTAAGGGATATGTTTAACATTTATGTTGAGTTTAGGCTTACGGTTAGGTTTATGCACTTCTGCATGATTGTTATCCAACTATTATTCCCCTCTGATTTTGGGAATAATTTAAAGTTAGAGTTGGGTTTAGGGGTAGAGACACTTCCTCCAGCTCCTCCGGGGGGATCCCGAGGTGTTTCCAGGCCAGCTGAGAGACATAGTCCCTCCATTGTGTCCTGGGTCTTCCCTGAGGCCTCCTCCCGGTGGGACATGCCTGGAACACCTCCCTAGGTAGGCATCCAGGAGGCATCCGAAACAGATGCCCGAGCCACCTCAGCTGGATTCTCTCGATGTGGAGGAGCAGCGGCTCTACTCCAAGCTCCTCTCGGGTGTCAGAGCTCCTCACTATCTATAAGGGTGCGCCCTGCCACCCTGCGAGGAAACTCATTTCGGCACCTTGTATCTGAGATCTTGTCTTTTCAGTCATGACCCAAAGTTGATGACCATAGGTGAGAGAAGGAGCGTAGATTGACCGGTAAATCGAGAGATTTGCCTTTCGGCTCAGCTCCTTCTTTACAACAATGGACCGATACATCGACCACATTACTGCTGCCGCTGCACCAGTCTGACTGTCAATCTCACGGTCCATTCTTTCTTCACTCATGAACAAAACCCCAAGATACTTGAACTCCTCCACCTGGGGTAAGGACTTTTGTCCAACCTGGAGATGGCAAACCACCTTTTTTCGGTGAAGCACCATGGCCTCGGACTTGGAGGTGCTGATTCTGGTAGAGTCTCCCAAGGCAAAAGGGTCTTAGGTGACAGGTCAGACTAAGTGCGGTTTAGAAATCCCTTAGGAGTTTAATAACATCAAGGACCGTGACGTCACCCGGTATGGCGCAGCCGGGGGACCACCCTGGAGCCAAAGGAGCCTGCAGGGTGAGCCGTAAGGGGCCGGTGCATTGTGGAACGGGTGGTGGTCGAAGGTTAGGACCACGACAACCCGAAAAACTACTCCATCACAGTAGCTTTAGTATTTATAATTTGTTACATTACACCACTGGCATGTGATCCAAAAACTAGACTAATGATGTAAAAAAGTCAGTTTTGCATCACAGCAATAAGTGAAGTTTATTTATAAACTTATTCCGAGAGGATCATGTGATTATGATTGCTTGCAGCTGGTCCCGCATTATCCAATTTATGATTCACCAATCAGATGATTCCAGAGCCACTATAAATGCCTTAAGTTCCATTTAACAGCCATCTTCGTTTTGAAGAATCTCCCCTTCCTCCCCTACTCCTCCTCCTTTCCTAGATGGGTGGCATGGTGGCCCAGTGGTTAGCACTGTTGCCTCACAGCAAGAACGTCACTGGTTCTAGTCCCTACCAAGCCAGTCGACGTTTCTGTGTGGAGTTTACACGTTCTCCCAATGCTCACGTGGGTTCCCCTGTTTCCTCCCACCATCCAAAAACATGCAACTTAAGTTAATTGACTAATCCAAATCGGCACCATAGACATGCTACTAGTAAGTTGTTATCTCTTAAGAACAATCATTTTCTGTTCATTAGCTACTACAGCAGGGGAGTTCTCGAGATCTACTTGAGCTCAAACTCCCCTCTCGCCTTGCAAACGGGAGGGAGCCCCGGACTCGAGGATCTTATGAGCCCAGGGCTCTCTCCCGGGACAGCATGCCAAACACGCTTTAAAATCAATCATCAGCTAAGTGTGAACTCTTGAAATCATAGTTTTAAATATATATATATATATTTTTTAATGCAATAATATTTCAGATTTTTGACTAAATAAGTGCAGCTTTGGTGAGCATAAAATAAAGTGCAATACTTTTGAATGGAAAGCATGTATTTCAAAAGGAAAACCTATAAATTGCTTGTTTTTCCGCCTGTTTTCCGCAGCGCTGTGTGTGAGTTTGTGTGTGACCTCATCTACAACATCACCATGAGCCGAATACACACGTCCATCCAAGGACTCGTCTTCCAGGCTGTACTGAAACAGGATATTGCGTTCTTCGATAAAGCTACCACAGGTATGTTTTTTGTGCAGTGCATTTTTTCCTTCTTCATCTAATCAAATTTAACAGGAGACCTATTATGCCTCTTTTTACCAGACGTCAAATAAGTCTCTGATTTTCCTAGATTGGGTTGTTTTGGTGACTGTCGCTTTAAATTCAAATGAGATTGTGCTCTTTTCAAAAAGGGAGCTATGACTGCTATAAATCTGTCACCATAGCAGCATATTAAAAACTCCAATGATGAATAGCTGCTTCTCACTCAGGGCTGTTTATGCTAATGAGGGAGAGATTATCACTAATGGGACTTGAATTAATTATGACCAGCATTAAATCATGCATATTACTGAGGCTAGTTGTTCTAATGCACACGCTATTACTGGTTTTTTGTTCAGGGGACATCGTGTCTCGCATCACCACCGACACAAACACCATGAGTGAGTCTCTGAGTGAGAAGCTGAGTCTGCTGATGTGGTACTTCATGCGGGTCATTTTCCTCTTCGGCTCCATGTTAATGCTCTCCACCCGACTCTGCTGCTTCACTCTGCTCGGCCTCCCCGTCATCTGGATCATCCCGGAGATTTTTGGACGGTTTTACCAGGTCAGGTTGAAATTTCTTAAACCTTGGTCTTTTGCGTTACTATACAGAGAGAAACAAAAAGATATTGTCTAATATTAATTCCTTCCACAATCCACTTAGGCCACCAAACATGCTTTTTGCATTGAGAAGTGCCTTTTTTAAAGGTTTTCTATTGGTCTTTATTCTCCAATCAAATGAAAGCAGAGGCGAGGCTTCCATTAAGATGACAGCAGTGTTTGTGTTGTCAAGATGACTACAGAGACTTTTAAAGATGGAGGAGAGACTAGTTGTCGCTGTTTTGAGTTATCTGGAGCTGTGTGACTTCACAAATCATGAATATTATTAAATATTACAATTATAGGGGTGTCATGGTGGAGCAGTGGATTGCCTCACAGCAAGAAGGTCGCTGGTTTGAGCCCTGGCTGGGTCAGTTGGCATTTCTGTGTGGAGTTTGCATGTTCTCCCTGTGTTGGTGTGGGTTTCCTCCAGGTGTTTAGGTTTCCCCCACAGTCCAAACACAGTGTATGAGTATGCATGAGTGTATGGATGTTTCCCAGTACTGGGTTGCAGCTGGAAGGGCATTCGCTGTGTAGAACCAGTGTTGGGGAGAATACTTTGTAAATGTATTTAGTTACAGAATACAGAATACCTGCTTTAAAATGCATTTTGTAACGTATTCCGTTACTTTGCTTAATCCTGGTACTGTATTCTAAATACTTGGAATACTTGCCCTTAAAAACAGCCTTCAAGTCTATTAAATGTCACACTATGCGTTGGTAGCAATTTCTGCAGGAAAACAGAGGGCCTCTAATGCCCATTATTGACTGATAAATAAATAAAACAATATAATTATGTTTATTAAATAATGTTTATTTCTCAAAGTGTCAACAAATTCAATTTCTGTTTCTATAATAAAGATAAAAAGTGATTAAACATAGACAGAATTACTGTGTGTAATATACAGTATGTATATAATATGCATTTTGCTTACCCTTTGTATTTCAAAGTCTGCACAGAAAAAGAGATTGCACTGCACTGTCAGGTTTCGCTCACCCCTCTCATTCTTTAAAGAGAAAAAATGCTTGAACTTCCAAGACGTGAATGCATTTTTTCCTTTACTGCTGCTAGAAAGTTGCTTCGGTTGCGGCTCCAACCCCTCGAGCCCCTGGTCTGAATCCTTCATATTTGTACACTCAAGTTAACCAGGGCTGCCAACTTTGGCTAAGGTGTCCCGCCCACATTTGTGTCAGAAAAGCGAACGTAAATTTAAGAAGCGTAAATGAAACCTCTGAAAGTGCAAACGAAACATCAAGCAGCGAATTCACGAACAATGACGGCAAAAAAAGCAGTTTATTTGAAAATCATGGTTGTTGTCCGGTAGTTCGGTGTTTGCGATCGTCCTTTTTGCTGCGTGAGAAAATGGAGGTGTGGCATGAGAGCGTGAGAACAGGGTCATTTGCGTGAGTCTCACTGAGTTAATGCTGGTGATTGCAGTCGGGAGCGTAGCTTCTGTTTCTATGGTTTCGGCGGCAATTTAGTAATATTATTATGGGCCAGACACGCATCGCCCGAAGTATTCCAATGGTATTAGGAAAGTAACTGTATTCTAAATACCCTGTTTAAAAATAGTAACTGTAACGGAATACAGTTACTCATGAATAGTATTCTAAATACGTACCGCCGGTACATGTATTCCGTTACTCCCCAACACTCTGTAGAACATATGCTGAACTGCCAGTTCATTCCGCTGTGGCGACCCCTGATGAATAAAGGGACTAAGCTAAAGGAAAATGAATGAATGATGAATATTTTGTAGAATTGCAACATTCGGAGTGTTCGATCCAACATTACGAGAAGTGCCACCTCATGTACTGTCGCCTAAGTGGTAAATGGTAGCAGTTCAAGGCTGATGATCTAGTTCAGATCTTTTGTACCTTTAAATAAATATCGATACTTGGCTACATCATTAATGTATCGCGGGTGGAATTATCACAATAAACCAGCATCGATATTTTGTCCTGGCGCTATTATTAAATAATCAAACGTAATGTATAATAACACTGTGCATTCTTTATTGCTGATCAACTAGAATAATCCAAACTCCAGATTGCATATATCCTACGATGTGACTATTGCGAATGCACACATTGCTGAAATGATATATTGTGCAGCCCTATTGATTATATAGATGTTCCTGCAGAAACTTTCGGCACAAGTGCAAGATTCTTTGGCCAAGGCTAATGAAGTTGCTACAGAAACCTTTTCTTCCATGAAGACAGTGAGGAGCTTTGCTAATGAGGACGGAGAAACTGAGAGATACAGAAAGTGCTTAGAGGACACGTTTGCTCTGAACAAAGTGGAAGCCGCTGCTTATGCTGTATCAACTTGGACCAATAGTGTAAGTCCCACCACTGCTTTATTCACTGCATGTTTGACCAGATCTGTACAGTATACACATTCTATATAATGCAGAAATATTAGGAGTATGCTGTAGTGAGCATATGCTTTCTAAAACAAACGTATTACAAGAATTGCATTGAACATAGAGTGCATGAGTGCCACACACGTTTTCAATAGTGTAAATTGGTTAGTGTTTTTACATAGGATTTTTTTCCTAGTCTTTGTTAGTTTTTAACAAAGTTTTAAGCCAAGCAGCTTTGAGGAGAATCATAACATTACAAAATTTTGATTTAAAGCTAAAAATTATTTAACATAGTTACATATTTGTTTTATTGAGTAGAGGAGATTTTTTTTTTCACATTTCAACCAAAAAATAATTTTTATTTATTTATTTAATAAACAAACAAACAAACAAACAAAAAAACACAATATATTGATTTCTGAAGTTAAAATCATTGCCATTATTTATTTCTAAATATAAATATATTGGGCGACGTAGTGGTGCAGTAGGTAGTGCTGTCGCCTCACAGCACGAAAGTCGCTGGTTTGAGCCTCGGCTGAGTCAGTTGGTGTTTCTGTGTGGAGTTTGCATGTTCTTCCTGCGTTCGTGTGGGTTTCCTCCGGGTGCTCCGTTTTCCCCCACAGTCTAAAGACATGCGGTACAGGTGAATTGGGTAGGCTAAATTGTCCATAGTGTATGAGTGTGAATGGGTGTTTCCCAGAGATGGGTTGCAGCTGGAAGGGCATTCGCTGCGTAAAACTTGTGCTGGATAAGTTGGCGGTTCATTCCGCTGTGGCGACCCCAGATTAATAAAGGGAATAAGTCGAAAAGAAAATGAATGAATTTAAATATATTGTCTGAAAACATGGCTTTTTTAAAGGTGCAGTAGGTGATCTGCCAAAATGCTAACAGGTTTGCATAATATCTTTGAAACAGTATTTCCCCTACCGTCTAAAGCAGTGTTTCTCAACTGGTGGGTCGCGACCCAAAAGTGGGTCGCGGGAACATTTTCAGTGGGTCGCGGAGTGTGTGGTCAAAAAAAACAACAAAAGTTTCATTTTTTAACTTATTTTGCTTATACCGGACTTTTATTTTGAAATGCGCGCGCGACAACCGTACCGACTACTTCCCGATAAACATTATGATGATCCGTGGATAAGCAATCCCTTTGGAATCGACGTGGAAAGCGTCACGTTGCCGAGCAACAAAGAGAATCAGCTTGTGGAGCCGTCATGTGATAAGACGCTGAAAAAGAAATTCAGTGAAGTAAAGCCTCTCCCAGTTTTGGTGCCGCAAAGTGCTTTCTGAGTATTCGTCCCTTGCCATTCGTGCGATCAAATCCATCCTACCATTCAGCACTACGTATTTGTGTGAAAGTGGCTTCTCTTCCTTGGTGCAGCTTAAGTCAAAGCAAAGGAACAGGTTGGACATAGAGCACGATCTTCGGGTCTACCATCACCCCAGACTTTGAAACTCTTATCAGGAGTAAAGCACATACTCAGTTATCTCATTAGCTTCCCAAATTACTGTTAAGTGAAACAGATGTTTATAATTGCTGTCATATTAGATGTAAAAATGGTTATGATTATTTAAATAATTTTACTGTAATTTGCTGATTTGTTCTGTTCAACAGGATCAGTGTTAATGTTTTATTAACAGTTCAGTTTAGTTCATGGTAACTGAACCTTTCCTTACCCTTACTTTTGTAATATTTCTATAATTTGATACATTTTGTTAAATGACAGCAATAAAATATTGTTTATTTGTAAGTATTGGTGACTTGTGATTTATCTGTCACTATTTGTGTATGTTAACAAATAAATACAAATTAATTATAATTCCTAAAATTATATTATAGTTCCTAAAAGTTTGTGTCGCGGCTTGATGACCATGTAAAAATGTGGGTCCCATGGCCAAACCAGTTGAGAACCACTGGTCTAAAGCTACGCCTCCTGAAATCACGAACACGCACCTTAAAGATAACAGCAGACAAACAGCAGACAACTAGATCATGTCATTCGCCAGTTAAAAAAAACTTTACAGTATTTTGTAATACTGCAATTCTGAACGAAAAACTGTATTATATCTAGCACGTTTTCAGTTATGTAGCAAGCAAAACTTGTCATAGTGGCCTCACTCTCTCATGCACATTGTCCTAAAGTGACTACTGTATGCTTAGTGCTTGTCCAGCGGGTGCAGGAATTACACTTATTACTAAGCCATACTGACATGCTATTTCGGACCGAGTATTCAGAGTTGCGATAAACAATATAGGGAGCGCCTCACAGGCTGTTATTGTTCAAAAATGAACTAATGTGAATATAAAAGCAACTTCACCTCAGTAAAGCAGGCTAGGCTGAATAGCGCTATTTACTGATGTTTTGTTGTTAAACTAAATAAAATCTACATTATCGACGCTGTTTAAGGACCTTATGAAACTGAAAATAGTCACATCAATCTTTCACCGGAAGATTTCAGTGGCTGAACAACACTTCTGTGTATATAACCCACTCATAACAACACAATCTACATCAGCTTTGAGTGGCTAAAATAGTTTTAAAGCAGAACATTACCTGTCTAAAAGAAATACTTCAGCCATGGTGTCGTCCTTCCTCCAGCGTGTAAAACTAACTCCAATTATGATTCAGGATTTTAACAAGTTTTGATTCAGCATTTGTTTTTAACGCTGTGTCTCGTCTGCAAATGATCACGCATGCACGCGTGTACGCGCAAATGGCGGATCTGCGTAAACGTGTGCGCCGTTGTACAAATCTACATGTGTTGACAGACAGTTTGGGCTACTTATCAGAATTATGGGAATTATCGGCCTGACAATATTTAATTGGATGAACTTTTTTTAGTTTTATGCCTTACCCAGAATATAAAAATACATATAAATACATTTAGATCGTTTACTTTAATCATTACTATTGGAACGTGAAGAAACTTTCAACCTACTGCACCTTTAAGAGTTCTAAATGACAGTATTATATATATATATATATATATATATATATATATATATATATATATATATATATATATATATATATATATATATATATATTGTGAATATATTTATATATTTATGCTGCATGAGTGTACTTATATTTTTATATATAATCCAAACAAGACCTTGTATGTTAAATATGTAGCTTGAATATATTATAATATATCACATTTTTTTGAGATAGGCATTCACATACACTACCATAGTACCAGGTTGGACCCCCTTTTGCCTTCAGAACTGCCTTAAACCTTTGTGGCATAGATTCAACAAGATACTGGAAATATTTCTCAGAGATTTTGGTCTATGTTGACATGATAGCATCACAAGCAGTTGCTGCAGATTTGTTGACTACACATCTATGATGTGAATGTCCCGTTCCACCACATCCCAAAGGTGCTCTATTGGATTGAGATATGGTGACTGTGGAGGCCATTTGAGTACAGTGCATTCATTGACATGTTCAAGAAACCAGTCTGAGATGATTCATGCTTTATGACATGTTGCGTTATTCTGCAGGAAGTAGCCATCAGAAGATGTGTACACTTTTGTCAAAAAGTCATAGACATGGTCAGCAACAATACTCAGGTAGGCTGTGGCATTGACACGATGCTCAGTTGGTACTAATGGGCCCAAAGTGTGCCAAGAAAATATCCTCCACACCATTACACCACCACCACCAGCCTGAACCTTTGACACAAAGGCAGGATGGATCCATACTTTCATGTTGTTGATGCCAAATTCTGACCCTAACATCCGAATGTCGCAGCAGAAATCGAGACTCATCAGACCAGGCAACGTTTTCCCAATCTTCTATTGTCCAATTTTGGTGAGCCTGTGTGAATTGTAGCCTCAGTTTCCTGTTCTTAGCTGACAGGAGTGGCACCCGGTGTGGTCTTCTGCTGCTGTAGCCCATCTGCCTCAAGGCTGGACGTGTTGTGCATTCAGAGATGCTCTTCTGCAGACCTCGATTGTAACGAGTGGTTATTTGAGTTACTGTTGCCTTTCTATCAGCTCCCAACCATCTCTGTAAACCCTAGAGATGGTTGTTGCTGAAAATCCCAGTAGATCAGCAGATTCTGAAATACTCAGACCAGCCCGTCTGGCACCAACACTCCACGTTCAAAGTCACTTAAATCCCCTTTCTTCCCCATTCTGATGCTCGGTTTGAACTGCAGTAGATCATCTTGACCATGTCTACATGCCTAAATGTATCGAGTTGCTGTCGTATGATTAAAAATTTGCGTTAACAAGCAGTTGGACAGGTGTACCTAATAAAGTGGCCAGTGAGTGTATAAACATTGCATACTAATACAGTTCATGTTTGTGATCAAATGTGCATTTTTCAGATGTCCAGTCTGGCTTTGAAGGTCAGTATTTTATACTATGGAGGACGGCTTGTGACAGGAAGTGATGTCAGCAGTGGTGATCTGGTGTCCTTTGTCCTCTACGAGCTTCAGTTCACATCAGCTGTGGAGGTAAAACTCGAATACCCTCTGTTTGGCCAGAATTCATCATTGCTTAAACAAGGAAATGCTCATAACATTGTTGTGGTGACATTTGCATGGAAAGCATCACTCATATGTGTTAAACCAATGCACAGGTTCTGATGTCTTACTGGCCACATGTAAAGAAAGCAGTCGGAGCTTCAGAAAAGATCTTTGAGTACGTGGACAGAAAGCCTGATGTTCCTCCAGATGGATCACTCGCTCCGAAGACTCTGAAAGGACACGTGCAGTTCAGAAATATCACATTTGCTTATCCAAAGCGTCCAGACACAAATGTGCTGAAGGTAAGAACTAAAAAACCCGAGTAGAAAAATGTTGGTTACACCTTTTTTTACAGTGTCTGTAAAATATTATTAATTAACAACATGCCTTTACTATAGAGTTAAAGTCTGCATAAACCGGAAGCTGCGACCATTTTGTTTTCGTATAGTGATGTAGTTTCTAGAGAAACAAAATATTAAATGAGGAAACAGTGGGCGTGGCTTGTTTTTTCTACTGCGAGCTGATTGGATGTAGTAAAGTAGGCGTTTCATTCAGAAAGATCGGGAAAGCTGTTTCGGGAGAGTTATTACACCCTAACAGACACCTGCTTCATTTCTGTTGACAGTTGGAGGGGTGTATGTTAGCCACGCCCAATACGCTTATTTCACGCGACCGCCATTTTAGAACACGAAAGCGAGGCTGCGGTGGGAAGAAAGCCGGAAGTATAGGATCAGCACTGTAAACATTGCAACAATATGCTGTGTGCTATAAATCTCCAGCTGTTGCTGTGACTTCAAAATGCAGAAATGGTGTAAACATCACTTTAATATCATTCCGTTCAGTTTAATTTAAACAATTAAAAGCATATTAGGCGTCAAACAACATCACAATCTCTTTAAGAGTGATACACTTAAGTGTCCTCCTAGACTTCAGTCCAGGGCAGCAGGTAAACACCGTGGGGACGCTTCCCTGCTTCAGCCTATGTAACCCGGTGAGTGATAAAACACTGCAGTCCTCTGTAGCACATCTTCGTGTTGTCTGTAACAGTGTTGTCCCGGTACTGAAGTTTTAAAAACGTCAATTTCCCGCTAACATTTACGCGCCGCTGAGCGCGCTCATAAACACCGCTGATTTGTCTTAGTATTCACCAGTGCTCAACAGAATGACTGTGAAGGTTATCAGCTTCCTGCTCCTCACAGATTGAAAACACACATAGACGGATATTGGAGCGTTTTAAAGCCGTGAAGATCAGTCGATTCATCAGCGGATCGCTCGTCTGTGTTTGCAAACAGCGGTGAGGTGAACTGATGACCTTCACAGCCAATCAGAGTGATTTCTGTTGAGCACGTGAACACAATGGCCAATCAGCGCTGTTTAAGAACTCCATGAACAGTGTCTTAAATGTTAACGAGAAATTGGCGTTTTTTTATATTTCATTACGGAAGTTTTGTATCGTGACAAGTCTAATATAGTTAAAGAATCAGTTCATTAACTTGAGTTTGATGAATGGCATCTAAAACGTGTGTTTGGGAAAGAAAACGTTAGCTAAGTAGTGCCATTTCCCTTAACTTAGCTGAAAATGAGGTCAAATATCCCTTTTTATTTTCACTATTCATTCAGAACGGACCTTAGGGTCACTCGGAAGGCGCTGAAATCATAAATTTGTGTCACTTCCTCTTTGCTGATAAGATATACAGCCAGGTACACAACATTCCTGTGTGACTCAGTCTATACTTCCGGGTTTCTTCCCACCGCAGCCTCGATTTCGCTGTTAATAATGGCGGCCGCGTGAAATCAGTCTATACCTCAGACATACGTAATCTGAGAATTTACCTGAAAACAAACAAGGAGTGCATTTCAGATTTCAATTAAAGATTACAAGGGCAAACTGTTTTTTTCTTAATGGCATGCGCAGTTGAACTGTTCACCACAAAACTAGCAATGTAAGCTAACAAAATCAATATGTTTAGTTTTGATTTGACTTTTTTGTACTTCAAAAGTCTGTGTGAAGCAGAAGTTGCTGCAGACTTTTATTCCAATATGATGACGTCTTTCCAACTGAAACAGAATATTGAGTAGGGGGACGGGGCTTTATTTTTGCACTCCTCCTTTCATAATTCACTTGGAGCAAACTAACGGTTGGAGGGGCGTGGCTAAGCATATTTCACTCAATCAGAGAAGGACTGTCGTTCCTAAGCAGAAGCAAATAATGTGATTAAAGATAATTAAAACAGTTTTTTTCATTGGATTAACTTGCATAGATTAATTGTTCACTTTAAGATTTACAATATGTGCTAGCAAAAATAAATTTGGTGGCTTAGTGGTTAGCACTGTTGCCTCACAGCAAGAAAGTTGCTGGTTTAATTCCCGGCTGGGACACTTGCCATTTCTGTGTGGAGTTTAAATGTTCTGCCCGTGTTGGCATGGGTTTCCTCCAGGTGCTCTGATTTCCCCCCCACAGTCCAAAGACATGCAGTATAAGTGAATTGGGTAAAACAAAATGGGTGGTAGTGTATGAGTGTGAGAGTGTATGTGTATGTGTGTTTCTCAGTACTGGGTTGTGGCTGGAAGGATATCCGCTGTGTAAAATGTATGCTGGAATAGTTGGCGGCTCATTCCACTGTGACGAATCCTGATAAATAAGGGACTAAGCTGAAGGAAAATGAATGAAAAATAAATATATGTTGTCATACACAATTATGAGTAGTTTGCTGTTATTAGGTATTATGCACATGTAATGCATAAGAAGGACATTGTAAAGCTAAGTGTTATCAAAATGTCCTATTATATTTCACCACAAAGTAAAAAGAAAAGTTATGAAAGCTTAATTTCTCAGAACATTCAAAATGTTTTATGTTTCAAAAGTGTTTTTTTGTTTTGTTTGTTTTGTAAACATTAACAGAACATGCTATTTTATAATTATTGCAAAAATTGTAATATGGAAACATTCTGAAACAGGTAGAAAGAATCATTTGAAATAAGTTTGTTAGGGCAGAAACATTTATTGAAATCAATGTTAATTGTAATGTTGTTGTTTTTTTACATTTTTATATATATTTGTAAATCGAAATGCACTATGGGCGACGCAGTGGCGCAGTAGGTAGTGCTGTCACCTCACAGCAAGAAGGTCACTGGTTCGAGCCTCGGCTGGGTCAGTTGGCGTTTCTGTGTGGAGTTTGCATGTTCTCCCTGAGTTCGCGTGTGTTTCCTCCGGGTGCTCCGGTTTCCCCCACAGTCCTAAGACATGTGGTACAGGTGAATTGGGTAGGCTAAATTGTCCGAATAGTGTATGTATGAGTGTGTGTGGATGTTTCCCAGAGATGGGTTGCAGCTAGAAGGGCATCCGCTGCGTAAAAACGTGCTGGATAAGTTGGCGGTTCAATCCGCTGTGGTGACCCCGGATTAATAAAGGGAATAAGCCGAAAATGAATGAATGAATGAAATGCACTATGAATAAACATGAGCAAACAATGAACTAAATTAAACTAAAACTAATAAAAGTAAAATTAAAAAAAGATTAAAATATGCTTAAAAATATATATATTTCTCATTCAAAAACGGATAAAAGAACGAGTGAACCACTTCAGAAAAAATGTTTTATGAAAGATTTGTAAAGTGTATTTGCGCTAATTTTTCAAGAGCGTAGTTATAAAAACTAATAATTTTGAACAAACATTATATTAATGCTACTATAATAATATTGGTTTTCCCCATGTTGGTGTGGGTTTCCTCCAGGTGCTCCGGTTTCCCTCACAGTCCAAACATTTGCGCTATAGGTGAATTGAATAAACTAAATTGGCCGTTGTGTGTGTGTGAATGATTGTGTATGGATGTTTCCCAGTACTGGGCTGCAGCTGGAAGGGCATCCGCTGTGTAAAACATATGCTGGACCGCCAGTTCATTCCGCTGTGGCGACCCCTGATGAATAAAGGGACTAAGCCGAAAAGAAAATGAATGAATGAATGAATAATTATAATATTGAGAGGACATTGAAAACATTACCCAAATGTCCTGTTTTGGAAAATAACATGGCATTATTTTATGCCTTGAAGCATGTTTTAATCTTGTCATTACTCTAATGCAATGAATAATGTATACACTAGACATGGGACGATAACTGTTTTCAAGGTATACCGCGGTTTGGAAAAGTCAAGGTTTTAAAACCGCCAAAATTTTCTGTTTTACCGTTTCTAAGGTATGTGTAAGATGTTTTTTTTGTTTTTTAAGACAACAGCATCTCCAGCAGAAAAAAATATATAAACATGCCGATTTAAATTGTAAAGAAATCTGTGTTTTGGAAACTAATGAAGACAGCAGAAGTCAATGATTCATTTGAATTATTTAGCCTGACATGTTTACTGCTCCAAAATATCATAAATCTTTCAAAAAATAAAATATATTGTGTTCAAAGGGGAAAAGGTTGTTGTTTCTTACCCAGACATCTAAAAAGAATATATTTTAGAGCAGTAATCACAATACTGTGGTATTTTTATCCAAGGTTATGATACCGTCAGAATCTTATACCGGCCCACGCTTAGTATACACAGTTTTAGATTTAACCCTTTATTGAGCACAGAACCATTTATGGTCACTTCATTCATTCTTTTTTTTTTCCGGCTTAATCCCTTTATTATTCCGGGGTCACCACAGCGGAATGAACCGCCAACTTATCCAGCACGTTTTTATGCAGCGGATGCCCTTCCAGCTGCAACCCATTATGGTCACTTTAGTAGCATTGATTACATTATATTTTATTTATTTATTTTTTAAGTCATAAAAGTTCAAAAATCTTCCCTGAGTAACACTCCAGTTTTATTTCAATGAGTGCCCTATACAATTTGAATAATTAGTTGTGAAGCACATTGTGTTATTATCATTAATATAATGCTATGATAAAATACTGTGCTTTTTACTTAAAATGCTTTGTTGTTGGTCATTGTAGAGCGTTTCTCTTGAGCTGAAAGCTGGCCAGATCACAGCACTCGTGGGTCCATCGGGTTCAGGAAAAACCACAGTTGTGAGTTTGCTGGAGAGATTTTACCAGCCTCAAAACGGGGAGATTTTATTGGACCACAAGCCACTGCTGAGCTATAAGGACCAATATCTGCACGAGAAGGTAATCCCGTCTGTTTATATATGAACCCTTTTCACATTTCTGGGTTTCTCAGCAATGGAAGTTGTCATTGTTGGGTAAACTTATGGCAGAGTACAACAAATAAATTTTTTGCATTTCTATTTACTCAAATAATAAAAGAAAAACTCCACAATAGTGTTATCAAGACTTTCAGAAAAAGGAAAAAAAAAATGTGTGAGACTGAAAACAGCAGCCAGAGGAGAAAACATCCCGCTAACATTTGAGCGCTGTTGAGCAAGTTCTTAAACAGCGCTGATTTGCCTTTGTGTTCAACAGAAATGACTGTGATTGGCCTTGAAGGTCATCAGTTCACCGAACTCACCGCTGTTTACTGAGTGTAACCACAGATACAGGAACACTGGAGCATTTTAAAGCCATAAAGATCAGCTGGTCTGTTTATAAGCTGACATAAGAGCGATCCACTGATGAATCCTCTAATCCTCGCTGCTTTAAAACATTAAAAACTTTCAAGGGTTTAAGGTGCTGATGATCGTTAAACCATCATAATAGTCTCGTGAAAAAGGTCCATACTAATGTCTACATATGATGAATATTAATAAAGATGACTGACAGGGTTTGTTTGCTCTTTTCTCTTTCAGGTTAGTGTTGTTTCACAGGAGCCGGTTCTATTTGCTCGCTCAGTGCGTGAAAACATTAAGTACGGCAAAGAAAATGCCACAGATGAAGAAATATATGCTGCTGCCAGGCTGGCCAATGCAGATGACTTCATTTCCAGTTTACCTAAAGGATACGATACTGGTTAGTATTTGTATATATTTTTTTATTTTTATAACCTTTCTTTTACCAGGAAAAAGCACAGTATATACAGTTAAAAGCAGAATTATTAACCCTCCTGAATTATCACCCTCCTAAATTCTATATATATAAACCCTCTTGAATTATGTCTGTGTATATATGAGCAATATCACACTCAAAGCAGTGTGATGTGGCTGTATATCGGCACTGGTGGGAGGTGTGCGTTGGCAGGAGGCCACAGGCCGAGTGCCTTAGTCTCCCACCAGTAAGGATATACAGCCACATCGCACTGGTAAGAGTGTGATATTGCGTTTATACAACAGATCGACGGCATAATCGTGTATATCAAAAAGAAAATCAAACACAGAGAGTCTCAAAACCTTTTTGTAATAGGAACTACTTTCTTTCGCCATTCATTCACATCTGTAGCTGACCGTCAGAACAGCAGAAACCATTGTTAATTCACAAACGCCACTTTAGAGCTAGCATTTGAATGATTCTCTAATGTAATGTCTAAAGTGATGACAAAACAGGTGATTTGCTTACATTTTAAGATTATAAGGCTGAACGGCATGAAATGCCATCAGTCTACAGAGATTTTCCAGTATTTCTCTGCTGCAATCGGGAGATCACAATATCTAACCCTGAACAAGCTAAAGCAATGCAATCACTACCAGATTACTGTTGTGTTTTATAATGATTTGATCAGCTGTAGTTTAAAATTACGCTGGGTTTTTCCTCTCCTGTAAGGGCTTGTTATGCCGTCTCTGTCGCCCTCTTGTGGATGGACGACGTCAACCGTCTTTGGTCTGCTCAAAGACAGGCTAATGGCCGCCGACGCGCTGTCTCTCAGAAATTATAAATATTTAAAATAGGCACTATCCTTATAAATACACTGCAGAGTTGTAATCTAAACAACTACATTCTCGACTAAAAAAGCCTCAAAAGTATATTATGTTGCCCAACAGCTGGAATATTTTGTCACCTTAGAATTATAAGGTTCTATCTGACATTTTTGTCAAAATTGAGTTATTGACATATTCTTATTAAATGACAACTTATTTACATTATGGGATGTTTTTTATAAGTTGTTTACATTTTAAGACTTTTTATAAAAAAAAAAACAAATGCTACACACATACTGTTTGCTATGGAATGCAAAAACTTTAAAGCTTAATATCTAAAAATCATTCAGAACGCAGATAGAACTTTATAATTCCAAGGTGACGATTTGTCAAACTGTAGAGTGTCCTCTGTTTGCTCCTGTCTGTGGGCGGAGTAATACACAAGGGTGAAGAGTGAAGAGGCTGGACGAGTGCTATTACTGGCAGAATATCACACAGCTATCAGCCAATCAGATTCAAGAACCATACAGAACTGTTGTATAAATATATATATATATTAACATTATATCAAAGCTGAATATTTTTGGAGGTAGTTTTTAGTTTGTTTTTAGTTTGAGCTATTTTAGGAGGATATCTGTGTGTGCAGGTGACTATTACTGTGCAGAATTATTAGGCAACTTAACAAAAAACAAATATATACCCATTTCAATGATTTATTTTCACCAGTGAAACCAATATAACATCTCAACATTCACAAATATACATTTCTGACATTCAAAAACAAAACAAAAACAAATCAGTGACCAATATAGACACCTTTCTTTGCAAGGACACTCAAAAGCCTGCCATCCATGGATTCTGTCAGTGTTTTGATCTCTTCACCATCAACATTGCGTGCAGCAGCAATCACAGCCTCCCAGACACTGTTCAGAGAGGTGTACTGTTTTCCCTCCTTGTAAATCTCACATTTGATGTTGGACCACAGGTTCTCTATGGGGTTCAGAACAGGTGAACAAGGAGGCCATGTCAATTGTTTTTCTTCTTTTAGACCCTTTCTTGCCAGCCACGCTGTGGAGTACTTGGACGCGTGTGATGGAGCATTGTCCTCCATGAAAATCATGTTTTTCTTAAAGGATGCAGACTTCTTCCTGTACCACTGCTTGAAGGTGTCTTCCAGAAACTGGCAGTAGGACTGGGAGTTGAGCTTGACTCCATCCTCAACCCGAAAAGGTCCCACAAGCTCATCTTTGATGATACCAGCCCAAACCAGTACTCCACCTCCACCTTGCTGGCGTCTGAGTCGGACTGGAGCTCTCTGCCCTTTTCCGATCCAGCCACTGGCCCATCAAGACTCACTCTCATTTCATCAGTCCATAAAACCTTAGAAAAATCAGTCTTGAGATATTTTTTGCCCCATTCTTGACATTTCAGCTTGTGTGTCTTGTTCAGTGGTGGTCGTTTTTCAGCATTTCTTACCTTGGCCATGTCTCTGAGTATTGCACACCTTGTGCTTTTGGGCACTCCAGTGATGTTGCAGCTCTGAAATATGGCAAAACTGGTGGCAAGTGGCATCTTGGCAGCTGCACGCTTGACTTTTCTCAGTTCATGGTTCAGTTCTCAGTTTATTTTGTGCCTTGGTTTTTCCACACGCTTCTTGCGACCCTGTTGACTATTTTGAATGAAACGCTTGATTGTTCGATGATCACGCTTCAGAAGCTTGGCAATTCTAAGAGTGCTGCATCCCTCTGCAAGATATCTCACTATTTTTGACTTTTCGGAGCCTGTCAAGTCCTTCTTTTGACCCATTTTGCCAAAGGAAAGGAAATTAATAATAATAATCATGCACACCTGATATAGGGTGTTGATGTCATTAGACCACACCCCTTCTCATTACAGAGATGCACATCACCTAATATGCTTAATTGGTAGTGGGCTTTCGAGCCTATACAGCTTGGAGTAAGACAACATGCATAAAGAGGATGATGTGGTCAAAATACTCATTTGCCTAATAATTCTGCACTGCCTGGATATATACTCACACACACACACACACACACACACACACACACACATACATACACACACACACACACACACACGCATATAATAGTTTAAATAACTAATTTCTGATGGATTGTGATGGTGTTTTGTTTGTGTCAGATGCTGGAGAGAAGGGTGGTCAGGTGTCTGGAGGTCAAAAACAGCGAATCGCTATCGCCAGAGCTCTGATCCAGAAACCGCAGATTCTGGTGCTTGATGACGCCACCAGTTCACTGGATACTGAAAGCGAACACCGGGTAAGATGAGCCACCAAAACAAAACCTTTTACATTCATCTTTGATTGAAAGTTTTATCTCTGATTGAAACTTTAGTAGTAGTAAGTTCAGTTCATTCTGTCAATCAGTTAAAACTGTTTGATGAACAATTTACATCATATGACCTAATTTAATATAATATTTGCTAAAAATGGCTGCTTTGAAAAAAAGAAAGAAAAAAGTCATTAAGTGTGAAAAACAAAATAATAATACACTAAATTGATTAAAAACTTTTCTTGTTTATTGTTTAATTTGCGTAATATAAAATGAATTTCAGTATATTTACTTTAATTTGTAATTTATTTATTTATTGTAATTTATTGAAATTAATTTCTTCATTTTTGTTCATGTTGTATTTTACATATATTTTAAAAAAATGTAAATATTTTTTTTTAAATGGCTGATTTTTTTTAACTTTTAATTAAACATTTATAAAAATGTATTGATATTTTTATTTCATACTGTATAATTTTGGTAAAATATATTTATTTACATATATTATATTATTGTTATTTTTATATAGATATAGATATAGATATATATATATATGTGCTGATTAAATTAAAAACAAGTGGCAATCGGGGAGGAGTGGAAGTCTGCGTCCATTTTCAAATCACATTTAAAGGGGTGATAATTTATGTAAATAGAATTTTTTAATTAAGCTTTTTAGTAGATACAACTAGATAAAAACCTGCCATTTTTAGTTTTTTTTATCTATTTTTTTATCTACTTGCAAGTAGATTCTGACATTTTTGCAAATATATATATTTATATTTATACACTTACCAGCCACTTTTTTAGGTACAGCTGTCCAACTGCTCGTTAACACAAATTTCTAATCAGCCAATCACATGGCAGCAACTCAATGCATTTAGGCATGTAGACATGGTCAAGACGATCTGCTGCAGTTCAAACCGAGCATCACAATGGGGAAGAAAGGTGATTTAAGTGACTTTGAACGTGGCATGGTTGTTGGTGCCAGACGGGCTGGTCTGAGCATTTCAGAAACTGCTGATCTACTGGTATTTTCACACACAACCCTCTCTAGGGTTTACAGATGTTGGCTTGAAAAAGAGAAAATATCCAGTGAGCGACAGTTCTGTGGGAGCAAATGCCTTGTTGATGCAAGAGGTCAGAGGAGAATGGCCAGACTGGTTCGAGCTGACAGAAAAGCAACAGTAACTCAAATAACCACTCGTTACAACCGAGGTCTGCAGAAGAGCATCTCTGAACACACAACACGTCCAACCTTGAGGCAGATGAGTTACAGCAGCAGAAGACCACACCTGGTGCCACTCCTGTCAGCTAAGAACAAGAAACTGAGGCTACAATTCACACAGGCTCACCAAAATTAGACATTAGAAGATTGGAGAAACGTTGCCTGATCTGATGAGTCTTGATTTCTGCTGCAACATTCGGATGGTAGGGTCAGAATTTGGCATCAACACCATGAAAGCATGGATCCATCCTGCCTTGTATTAACGGTTCAGGCTGGTGCTAGTGGTGTAATTGTGTGGGGGATATTTTCTTGGCACACTTTGGGCCCATTAGTACCAACTGAGCATAGTGTCAATGCCACAGCCTACCTGAGTATTGTTGCTGACCATGTCCAACCCTTTATGACCACAGTGTACCCATCTTCTGATGGCTACTTCCCGCAGGATAACGTGCCGTGTCATAAAGTGCGAATCATCTCAGACTGGTTTTTTGAACACGACAATGAGTTCACTGTACTCAAATGACCTCTACAGTCACCAGACCTTAATCCAATAGAGCACCTTTGGGATTTGTTGGAACGGGAGATTCACATCATGGATGTGCAGCTGACAAATCTGCAGCATCTGTGTGATGCTATCATGTCAATATGGAGCAAAATCTCTGAGGAATATTTCCAGTACCTTGTTGAATCTTTGCCACGAAGGATTAAGGCAGTTCTGAAGGCAAAGGGGGGTCCAACTCTGTACTAGTTAAGTGTACCTAATAAAGCGGCCGGTGAGTGTGTGTGGAGTATATATATATATATATATATATATATATATATATATATATATATATATATATATATATATAGTAAACTATAAGAACTAAAAATACAACTTAAACTTATATGAATTTACCATACACTGCTCAAACAAATAAATCGAACACTTAAACAACACAATGTAAATAAATTTGATTTCCACTTAATTTTTGTGTGATTTTGTTGTCAACACATTCAACTATTTAAAGAACAAAGTATTTAATAAGAATATTTCATTCATTCAGATCTAGGATGTGTTATTTTAGTGTGCTCTTTATTTTTTGTACAGTGTATATTAATACTATATTACTGTTAATAAATATTATCCTGCATGTACATTTATACATTTTCATATTCATTTCTAATTTATTTTGCTAATATAAATGTTTATTCATTCATTCATTTTCCTTCGGCTTAGTCCCTTTATTCATCAGGGGTCACCACAGTGGATTGAACCGCTAACTATTCCAGCATATGTTTTACACAGCGAAATCCCTTCCAGCTGCAACCCAATACTGGAATACACCCACACACACTCATTCACACACATACACTACGGCCAATTTAGTTTACCCAATTCACCTATAGCGCATGTGTTTGGACTGTGGGGGAAACCAGAGCACTCGGAGGAAACCCAATGCCAACACGGGGAGAACATGTAAACTTCACACGAAATGCCAACTGGCCCAGCCGGGACTCAAACCAGCGACCTTCTTGCTGTGACGGTGCTAACCACTGAGCCTATATGGTTATTCTGAAAAAAAAAAAACATTCTAAAGCAAACATATTTTAAAGTGCTTTGCTTAAATCCTCTTCTTAATGTAATGGAAAGTGTAATGTGTGTTCAGGTGTACAGCGCTCTGAGGAAGGAGCTGCAGGGCTGCACGGTTCTGCTCATCTCTCACAGGCTGAGCGGAGTGGAGAACGCAGATCACATCCTCTTCCTCCGAGAAGGAGAGCTGGTGGAGGAGGGAAACCATCAGCAGCTGCTGGACAAACAGGGATTCTACGCCGAGTTCGTCAAACAGCAGAATACAGCCATCCATCGCAACGCAGACGACGGTACAAACAGCGGCCAGTGATGAAAAAGCTGCATTCAGTCTCTGCTGTCCTGAAATCACATCACACTGTTTATTTGACATTAGTATGTACAGTTGAAGTCAGAATTATTAGCCCTCCTGTATATTTATTTCCCCAATTTCTGTTTAACGGAGAGAAGATTTTTCCAACACATTTCTAAACATAATAGTTTTAATAACTCATTTCTAATAACTAATTTATTTTATCTTTGCCATGATGACAGTAGATAATATTTTACTAGATGTTTTTCAAGACACTTCTATACAGCTTAAAGTGACATTTAAAGGCTTAACTAGGTTAATTAGGCAGGTTAGGGTAATTAGGCAAGTCATTGTATAACAGTGGATTGATCTGTAGACAATTTAATTCAATATATTGCTTAAGGGGGCTAATAATTTTGACCTTAAAATCATCTTTAAATAATTAAAAACTTTCTGCTTTTATTCAAGTAGAAATAAAACAAATAAAACTTTCTCCAGGAGAAAAAATATTATCAGACATACATAGTAAAAATAAAAAATGCTTTGCTCTGTTAAACATCATTTGGGAAATATTAGAAAAAGAAAAGAAATTCACAGGAGGGCTAACAATTCTGACTTCATCTGTATTTCTGCTGTTCGTTTGTACACTAGTGTTTTTAAATTAGGTGTACATATCAGTAAAGCAATCTCACTAAAATACAGCTGAATTTGCTCTCCTGTTAAAATTTTTATTGCTGTTTAACGGTGAAGATTTTAAACACAATGGACTCTATTTTAACGATCTAGACGCAAAGTGTAAAGCACACGGCGCAAAAGCATTAAGGACATGGCCGAATCCACTTTTGCTATTTTAAGGACAGAAAAATAAACTCTGCACCGCGGCGCATGGTCTAACAGGCTTATTCTCTTAATGAGTTATAGGTGTGTTTTAAGAATAAACCAATCAGAGTCTCATCTCCCATTTCCTTTAAGAGTCAGTTGCGTTGCACCATGGAGCATTTGCTATTTACATGGCGGACTTTGTAAGTGTAAAAACTGAACGCTTCACTAGCGAGAAAACAGTTAAACAGACCATCTGCAGCGTGAGGATAAAGAACGAGCCTCCTCCATTTGGCCTCTTTACTTTCTTTTTCTCTTTCTCTCCTTCGTGGATAAGGAAATTGTGTTGTACGCTCTTCTCTGAAGACATCCATTAGCCTACATATTTAATTGAGTTTAAGCGCAAAGATTTGTTTCAAAACTATTTCTAAATTCAGTTCTAATTTCCAACAAACGAATAAATTAGTCAAAAACGGAGTTATATCCAAAGAGGCATCCTATTCTTATGTCCCATATGATCCAAAACCTGACAGATGGGCAAATCTAAGCTTGTTTTTAATAAAACAAATATAAATATGCATATAATAAATAATACTGTTACTAATAATAACATTATACAAAAGCAAGTTGTCATGAATAAACTGAAAAAGCCCCCGAGATGAAGAAGGCATGAAGGCAGTGTTTTTTATATTTATGTAGAAAATAATCATTTTGTAATATTTTAATCCTTTTATTCTTTTTCATTTGTAAAGATATTTGTGTATTGCTGAACATCCTGTATGTTTTAAGCAATGTATAAGCGAGGCGCACAGCTAACGTGCTCTGCGCTGGACTTTAGACCTGCTTTCAGCTGGTCTTTTGCAGTCTATTTTAGTTCCTCAAAATAGCAACACACCAACAATGCGCCCTAACACACCTCTTTTCTAGACTGGAACACCCATGAGTCCACAAAGTGGCGCAAATGGATTTGCTATTTAAACAATGTGGCGGACAATGGGAAAATAAGGGTTGCGCTGGTCTGAAAATAGCAACAGGTCGGGGCAAACACGTCTTGCGCCTTATTGTACCCGGTGTATGATAGGGCCCTGACTCATTTCTAATAACTCCTTTCATTTGTCTTTGCCATAATGACTGTACATGATAAATTGCTAGATACTAGTATTCAGCTTAAAGTGACATTTAAAGGCTTATCTAGGTTAATTAGGTTAACTAGGCAGGTTAGGGTAATTAGGCAACTCATTGTATAACAGTGGTTTGTTCTGTAGACAATTGAATACAATGTATGGCTTAAGGGGGCTAATAATATTGACCTTAAAATGTTTTTTAAAAAAATTAAAACTGCTTTTATTCAAGCAGAAATAAAACAAATAAGACTTTCTCCAGGAGAAAAAATATTATAGGAAATACTGTGAAAAATTCCTTGCTCTGTTAAACATCATTTGGGAAATATTAGAAAATAAAGTAACAAAGCACAGGAGGGACATTCATTCTGACTTCATCTGTATTTCTGCTGTCCATTTTTACACTAGTGTTTTTAAATTATGTGTACATATCAGTAAAGCAATCTCACTAAAATACAACTGCATTTGCCCTCCTGTGAAATTTAGTTATTATTAGTTTTTTATTTAGTTTAAGTGCTGTTTAACGATGAAGAATTTAAACATAATAACTCATTTCTAATAACTCCTTTTATTTGTCTTTGCCATGATGACAGTACATCATATTTGACTAGACATTTTTCAAGACACTAGTATTCAGCTTAAAGTGACATTAACGGCTTAACTAGGTTAAAGATACATTAATTATGCAAGTCACTGAACAACAGTAGTTTGTTCTGTAGTATTTGGAAAAAAACAATTTTAGAGGCTAATAATAGTAAACTTAAGAGCTAATAATTTTGTCTGTATGTCTATTTCTTTCTGTACTTTAAAAGGTAGTTTATTAAAAATGTAGCTTTTGCATATATTTTTAATAAATATGTTTGTAAAAAAATATGTCTTATTGTATATGAAAATGTGATTTATTGTTCCCAATTCACATTAATGTGCACTATTTCAGCGTAGCGGCCATTTTTACTGGCACCCGAAAGTGGACTTTATGAAGTGTACTCAATCAATCCCACAATGCACAGAAATATTGAGTCTATGGGATCAAAATCCCTCCAAATGTATCACGGTCAAAGATCAAAAAATTCATTGATTCATTTACTTTAGTGGCCAGGGGGCAGTAGTCTCAGAAGAGAACCGCAGACTTCCCTCTCCCCAAACACTTCCTCCAGCTCCTCTGGGGGGGATCCCGAGGCGTTCCCAGGCTAGCCAAAAGACATAGTCACTCCAGTGTGTCCTGGGTCTTCCCTGAGACCTCCTCCCAGTAGGAGTCCAGGAGGCATCCGAAACAGATGCCTGAGCCACCTAAGTTGGCTTCTCTCAGTGTGGAGGAGCAGCGGCTCTACTCCGAGCTCCTCCCGTGTGACAGAGCTCCTCACCCTATCTATAAGGATGCTCCCTGCCACCCTTCGAAGGAAACTCATTTTGGCCGCTTGTATCTGAGATCTTGTCCTTTCTGTCATGACTCAAAGCTCATGACCATAAGTGAGAGTAGGAATGTAGATTGACTGGTAAATCTAGAGCTATGTCTTTCAGCTCAGCTCCTTTTTTACCACAACGGACCGATACATTGACCGCATTACTGCTGCCGCTGCAATGATATGCCTGTCAATCTCACGTTCGTGAACAAAACCCCAAGATACCTAAACTTCTTTGAGCTGTAGCCAGGAGTCAGGGATCGAAAAATAATAAGCGTAAATCAAAAAATTGACATTGCATGTAAAATTATAATTTGCAAAAGCAAAAACTAAATGCAGAATAAGACACAACAAGGTCACGTACCAAAAGATGTGCATCAATCAAAAATGAAAACGTGTTTAGAAGTACATTGCACAAACTTGAAATCAAAGTTTTAATTTTGAAAAAATGTTTAGTTTTTAAGTTTTTTTCAAAATGTTTTATTTTAACGATCTAGGCGCAAAGTCTAAAGCGCACGACGCAAAAGCATTAAGGGCATGTCCGAATCCACTTCTGCTATTTTAAGGACAGAAAAATATGCTCTGCGCCTCGGCGCATGGTCTAACAGGCTTATTCTCTTAATGAGTTATGGGTGTGTTTTGAGCATAACGTGCATTAAACCAATCAGAGTCTCATCTCCCATTCCCTTCAAGAGTCAGTTGCGTCGCACCATGGTGCATTTGCTATTTACATGGTGGACTCTGTAGGTGGAGAAACTGAACGCTTCACTAGTGAGAAAACAGTTAATCAGACCATCTGCAGTGCTAGGATAAAGAACGAGCCTCCTCCATTCAGCCTATTTACTTTCTCTTCACTTAACTCTTTACTCCTTTACTTTCGTGGATAAGGAAACGGTGTTGTACGCACTCCACTGAAGAACTATTAGCCTACATATTTAATTTTATTTGTTAAGCGCAAAGATTTGTTTCAAAACTATTTCTAAATTCAGTTCTAATTTCCAGCAAATGAATAAATGAACAATAATAACGAAGTGTGGTCAAAAAAAAGTTACATTCAAATACACGTCCTATTCTTATGCTCCAAAACCGGACAGGTGAACAAATTTAAAAGTGTTTTTATTAAAATGAATATAAATATGCATATAATAACTAATACAGCTACTACTAATATTATTATACTAATGCAACTTGTCATGAATTAACTGAAAAAAGCACCTTAACACACCTCCTTTTTCAGGCCAGCACACCCATGAGTCCATAAAGTGGGGGCCCCCTGAATGTATGGGCCCTTAGAATCGTCCTAACTTTCCCCTCCTAGCGGTGCGCCTGGATAGGGCCCTTAGTTTTTATCGTTTCGTTTTTGCTTATGTTATAATTTTACACGCGATGCCAATTTTTTGATTTACTCGTATTATTTTTTGATCTGCGATCACGGTACATTTTGCAGCATTTTGATCCCATATACAACCCATTTACAATCACAGCTAGACAATCCCCACAATGCATTGTAACAGTTTGTGTGCCAAATGAATTTCCAGGTCTGACCACAAGATGGCGTCTAACGCGCAATCCTCACTGAAAAGATTAAAAAATAAAATATGATTTACTTAAAGTAACATTTGTATTCATGAAAGAAATCAAAAGTCTTGTTTCATTACTAAGAGACAGTTTGATAAGTGTTGAATAATTGCCGCAGGGTCGGACAGGAAAGTTGAAAATCATCTCAGGGATATGCTTCATGTTATCCATATACAAGTAATCCTTTGTGCTTTACTTTAATCCACCATGAAAACATTGTTATGCTTCAACACAGGCTCGTTGTGGATACGTACCCCTGTCTACGTTTCTGCCTTTCGCCTTTAAATGAATGCTTTAGGGTGGTTTGACGCCGCCAGCGACTTCTGTTTCTTTTCGCGCTACCGTTGACCGATTACCTATGTGTGGACGACTGTTCTGGTGTTACCTTGCCCAGAAGCTCGCTGTGTACGTCGGCAGACTTGGGACGTGGAGCGGAGTTGACCGCGACAACGGGGTTCAAATCCAGCAAAGAACAGTTCCAGAAAGCAGGTAAAACAAAAGCAAAAAAATAAATAAAATAAACATCTGGCTGAAAGCGTGGTGAATTCATGGCTTTTCTTTTTCTAGATTGCTTTTGAAAACACTATCGGTTGAGTTTAGGGAAGGAGTGGGTGGGTCAGTCAGTAAATCGACAGCAAGCTGGCTTGGTCAGCTGAAGTGTATATTGCGCCCTCTGGTGGATTTATGCGAGCAAGAGAAATCTGAGATCATCAAAAAATGTACTCAGCAGCCTCTGGTGGATTTACAAAAACAAAAACTGCGAACAGACGTTACGTATTTCGCTATCCCCAGAAATGTAGACCTGGGTACGTATCCGCAATGAGCCTGGGTTGTTATGTTTGGTGCCTCTTCATATTAAGTGGCCTTAACTACAATGTACTTGCATCAAAAAAATAAATACAATGTACTTACTGTGTTCATAATGTATTGCAGAGCACTTGTGGAGTGATTATGGGTCAGTTAGGGACAGGTTTGGTGGTATGGGTGGGTTTAAGGATGGGTTAAGGTGTAATGGATGGTCAACGATGCACTGTAATTAAAGATGTAATTACTTGAATGTATTTAATCAATCATAAGTACAATGTAAAGACACGTGTTTACACAAGTAAAATTTTAGCGTAAGTACATATTAGTTGAGGCCACTTAATATAATATTTTCTCTATATATTTCCTACAGTACAGTAATATTCAAACATATGTCTGTAATATTGCCTTGGAAATCTTGTTTTGAGTTTTTGGGGTTATTTATGGTCTGCTTAGTGTAATGTTGTTTGTAATACGTTTCCTTTCAATATTGCATGAGGAGAATGATGTCATTTAATTGTACACACTTTAAAAACAAATACTTCACTGATTATTTGCAGCTTAATGGAAGTTTCTGTCATAAGAGACAGGAAAAATATTAACAGTATGCAGAGGGATTCATTAGAAATGTATTATTTGTCCAGTGACCCACATGGAAAGCTTTCCTCCAACAAGGTGTTTAATTTGTATTTTTATTGATGGTTATGTCATTTTTGTTCTGAACTTTTGCTTTTTTGCTTTGCTTTTTCAAAGATAGAGATATGCAATGCAATAATAAAGTTACTTTAAAATAAATTGTAAATAAACAGTGCTTTATCACTTTCATACTATTATTTGATGATTTGATAGATCAGTTTGCTTTATTCAAAGCATGATGCTGATTTTAAATAGCATTGGCATGTTATGTGTCTTATAAACCATTTTGAGGGATGTAAAATATAACAATGGTCCCAACTTTTTTCTTGTTTTACATTTTTATAGCTTCTGAGAATCCAAAAAGAGCCACAATATTGATAAATAATATTATGATAGCTGTTTTAACGTTATGGTTGAATTGCCTCTTGTTACTTTTATGAAATAGTTTGACAACAAGCAGGAAATGTTCATGGCCCAATGACATGACCACATTGAAAAAAGGTTATAGTAATTTTTCTTCTTCTTTTTTTTAATAATGTCATTTATTTAATATTTTTCTTAAGCACATTAAGAAAAAAACATTCAAGATTATTTAAAAATTGAAGTTTGTAGTGCAAATAATTGCCTATGAATATGAAACGTGGAGGTTCAGATCCCATAGAAATCAATGGCAAAAAATTTGAAATGTGTTAATTGTCACGACAGAATAGTTAATATAACAGAATAGGCCAATATTGAAATAAGTACTACAATATATTATAATTAAGTACTAGCATCTACTTAATATGTATTAATATGAAATAAGTGCTAGTATTCAATCTAATGAACAAGTAATAGTATCTAGTAAATAAGTACTAGTGTCTATATTTAATGTTTAAGTAGCTAAGAAATAAAAACTAATGACTAGGGCCAGACGGAATCTGTGGACATGTTTTGCTTTATCTGTGCAGAATTTTGGTAAAAATCTGCAGATTTATGCGGAAGGATTTTGAGAGTATCATAACTAAAACCTTAATATATGAAATAAAGAGTAATACCTTTTTAACTTGTATTTAATGTTTACAGTACAAATCCAATTAGATCCACTTTATTTGGTAAACAAAGCAAGTCTTCTATATAATATATCTACTAAAAGACACTAATTATACTGAATAATTATACTGACATTAATTTAAAAACTGAATAAATCTAAATTTACACACATTTACACAAGTAAATAAACAGAATCAATGATGGGCTAAAAATCTGCGGAATTCTGCATGCACAGATTCCGTCTGGGCCTACTAATGACTAATAATAAATAAGGATTGTATTGTTTAATAAGGTACACGTAGGCTACCTAATGCATAAGCACTAGTAGCTAATGAAGCTAGTAGTACTATATTTAATATAACATTATTAACAAATATATAAATAAAAAAAAATATTAGCAAAAAACAAACCATCAAATAACAAAAATATAAAAATAAAATACAGAGACACCAAATTGATTCAAAACTGTTTGCTGATTATTTGCATAATATGAAATATCTTTTAATATTTTTACTTTAATATATGTGTATGTAAACATAATTTATTTATATCTGTTCATGCTGTGTTTGTACTTTTTTTATATATAAATTTGTAAAAATGGCTGCTTTTTGAAAGTTCTAATTAAAAATAAGAATTGTATTGTTTAAAAAGGTACAAGTAGGCTATGAATACGCATTTATAGCTAATTAATAATTAGTACTAACGCTTAATTTAATATAAAATTTGGAAAAAAAAAATATATATATATATCAAATGTCAAAAATATAAAACTAAAATACAGAGACATCAAATTGATTCAAAACTGTTTGCTAATTAATTTGCACAATATAAAATTCATTTCAATATTTGTATGTTAATATATGTGTGTAAACATATTTTATTTGTATCTGTTCATGTTTTATTTTACCTATATTTAATTTTTTTTATAAATTTGTAAAAATGGCTGCTTTTTTGAAACTTAAATAAAAATAAGGATGAGCATCAGCGTCACCGTTGGCAGCGGAGAGGGCTATACGACCACTCGTAGGCTGCGCCGTAGCATACGCATGCGCTTTGACGCAAAAGTATAAATCAGCCTTAACACGAGAAACTTGCTTGATGGAAAGATGACTGAGGAAGAGGAGGTCTATATATATATATATATATATATATATAGTTTACTGTTGTAAAGCCTGAAGTATACTATGGTAATTACTATTATTTCATGATAGTTACTAATGATACTACATTATGTAGTGTAATTTATTAATAAAGAGTTCTAAATATATGTACAATATAATGCTTATTCCTATTTCCCTTTACTATAAATTACTATAGTATTTTAAATGGGTAACACCTGGTCTTATATGGATATATTGTATAACTTGTTTCTGTCAAGGTCTGGTTTTGTGGTGGCTGTGCTTTAAAATTAAATTAATATAATCTTAATTGAAGTGATGAAAGGTTTAGGAATTCTAACAGTAAACAGAGCTACTATAAGGTCACACCTGCTTGGTATAAACGCTCGAAAATGATTTAATTGAAAATATCCATTAGAAACTTAAAAGTAATCAAAGAGTACTCAGATGTAATCAGTTAATTTACTTTTATAAAGTAATCGAAAAGGTACACTACTTATTACAATTTAAATAGGGTAATTTGTAATCTGTAATCTATAACATTTTCAAAGTAACCTCCCCAACCCTTTTAGACCCAAGGGTCACATCAAGTTTTGCAAACCAAGTGAAGGGCCACATTTTTAATAGTCATTATTGAGTCATATTTACAAGTCAAATTAATTTGCACTGCCATTTATATTTATCAATCATCATAAAACAATGAAATAATCCCTTATAAAATATAATAATAATAATAAAAATAATAATGTAATATTTTTTTACAGTGGAAAATAGAAAAGATATTGTCTGATAGAAAAAATCTCATATTAACACATTAAAAATAATTAAAATTTTTGCGTTAAAAAAGCAGACTTAGGTTGTAGTCTTTAGAAACAGCAACACTTTCTTAGCATATTAGACAAACCGCTTTCTGTCCGATATTGATGAAGAAGTATTTTGTTGTCCATTCTTCCTTAAACACACGACATTCAGAGTCAATTTTTCTTTTTTTTGCATGACTCATTTTCAGTCGTTAACGGTCGAGTGCATATTAATATCTGAGAGAGTGTTCTAATTTCACTGGTTGCACTAACTGTGCCGCATGTAATACTGCCATCAAATGGCATTCACTTGTATTGCATCATTAATTTACTAATTCTGAAACCAAACCGTTACTCAGAAGCAGCATTTTAAAAACTCCCTCGCGGGCCTGATGAAAGAGTTTAGCGGGCCGCATATGGCCCACGGGCCGTAGTTTGCCCACCTCTGCACTAGTAGCTAATAAGTAAGTAGTGCTAACGCTTAATGGACAAAATATGACTATGTTTGTAAATTAAATGTTAAAACGGCTTGCCATATAATTATCTTAATAGTTTATTCATTCATTTTCTTTTTGGCTTAGTCCCTTTATTAATCAGGGGTCACCACAGTGGAATGAACCACCAACTTATCCAGCATATTTTACGCAGCGGATGCCCTTCCAGCTGCAACCCATCACTGGGAAACACCAATACACACTTATTCATTACAGACAATTTAGCTTACCAAATTCACTTATACCACATGTTTTTGGATTTGTGGGGAAAACAGCACCCGGAGGAAACCCACACCAACACGCGGAGAACATGCAAACTCCACACAGAAAATGCTAACTGACCCAGCCGGGGCTCGAACTAGCGACCTTCTAGCTGTGAGGCTATTGTGCTACCCACGTGCTGCCCGTTTTCAATAGTTAAAAGCATTTGTTTTGTGTTTAGTTTAGTCTCTTACTGTCCTCACAAAAATATCCTCACTAGATGGTGACCGTGAGTCATACATGAACTCCCCTCAAGCTGCGCTGGGCGAGTCTAACGCTGGAAAGACTTGAAAATGAACCAATAAGAAATCAGTTCCAGAGGCGGGACAAATTCTGATTGGCCAGTGGCCTTCTTATATAAAAACCCAGGAGCGGAAATTGAAAGGCGCCATTTGCTCTTTGGACGGCGCAGGGAGAACTCGAGCATAAGGTGCAGAATAACAATAAAACGGGGGGCGAAAACGCAGGATTTCGCACCGCACAGCGCGCGCGATACATCCGGATGGAGGCGGCCATCAACCCGTCTTTTGACAGGTAGTATTGTCGATCCTTCGTAGCCCATAAACTAATCCTGTGTGTGTCTATAATCACAAAGGATCAAGTAAATAGAAGCAAGCGTTTGTTTACAAGTGCATATTAAACCATTTGATAGCAACGCAACTCACCGTGGATGTTAAAACGGCTTTGCTCCTTTTTAAACGACTTCCAGAGATTAAAATTGCAGCTTGCAGCGAGCATCAGTGTGTTATGGGTCTGTACTGCATCATTTCCCTCCGCCATCTTCAGCATTTAAAGGGCTAGACTGTACCTCACACATTCACCATGGTAACAGTTCATGATAAAATATGATTTACTGACAGGAATTAAACTAATTTGAATGTTTACTCGGGGTTTAAATTGACGCAGTGTCTATTTTGGCTTGGAAGTAGACAAGTGTAAACTGTTTACATCGTTTAGCTGTCAGACGTAACGTTATGTCAGTGTGCTGGATGTATGCAGGTATGTATGTATGTATGTATGTATGTGTGTATGTGTGTGCGTGTGTGCATGCAGTAAATTGCTGAAGTGTGTAAATGAATGAAGTGTGTGTTTGTGCTGGATGATTCATGTGTGCTCTGGCTGCTGCTCATTGGCTATAAACGCACTGAATGCTTGTTTGCAAACAGAATAGGCGGGACAGACTCCATAGCCTGAAGCGTTATCAGTTACAGTGTAATTTACAGTATAGTCATAAATAGCTGTTCTGCTTATGCACCACAGTTTCTCGAACGACACGAGAGTGTGTTGAATTAATGTGTCTGTGATCATTTTATGCATTTCTGTATTGTTTATTTGTGTTCTAATGGAAGTAACCAATCAGAATGACTAATGGTAAACATATCAGGGATGTTTTCCACTGCAAATGTTTATGAAGTTGCTTTAGGGTTTAAAAGTATGGAGAACCAGAAGTGCCAGCTAGAAATAAAATGAAGAATCAAATGATCAATTTAATAACTGAAACATACAAATGTATATAAATAAATCACCATTTAAATGATCAAATAAATAGACATATTTAAAGGTGTCTATTTAAATAGTGTTTTTAAATGTCAATTAATAAAGCAATAAAACAATGCATATAAATTTTAAATGCATAAATAAATAGACAATTTTATAAATGTTTATTTAATTCACGTTTTAAAACACCAATTAATCAAAGAGTTAAAAGTATTATTACATGATTTTAAATGCATTTAAATTCACATTTTAAATAAAAGCTTTGGGAGGAAAACGAGACCTTTTTACGTTTATGAGAAAATGTAAGTTTATGTAAGCATGTTAGTATCTATAAGTAAAAAGACATTTTTGTTTAATTCTGTGAACAGCTTTTTTCATATTTAAAATGCAAATATTGTCATTTAGAGCATTTGTTGGTTATATAAAATAAGAGAAAGTGTGCACTGATGTAAGGTTGGTTTTATATTCACACATTCTGACTTCTTAATAATATAATTTTAGAAAAGTATTCTTTGCTAATTCTAAATAGGGAAATCATATTAGCAGCCAATGATTATCAGAGTACAACAATGATATTGTTTTGAAGTCAGACTTACATGTGATTTCAAGCTGAATATTCCAAGTAACATGGTAAACAATATAGGAAGTATGTGAAGTTGTCACTGAACGAATGTGGGGAAATAAAACCAACTTTACCTCAATTATAATTTGCATAGTGGTAATTAGATTTTCTGCTTATGCACCACAATTTTTTGAATGTCATGAGATTTGTGTTGAATTAATGTGTCTGTCATCATTTCATGCATTTCTGTATTGTTTATTTGTGTTGTAATGGAAATGACCAATCAGAATGGCTGCAATAGTAAACATATTAGTGATGTTTTCCATTAAAAATGTTTATTAAGTTTCTTTAGGGTTTAAAAATATGGAGGACCAGAAGTGCCAGTTCGAAATAAAATGAAGAATCAAATGATCAATCAAATAACTGAAGCATACAAATGTATATAAATAAATCACCAATTAAATGAACAAATTATGGATAAATAAATAGACATATTGTGTCTAAGTAGTGTTAATAAAGCAATTAATAAAGCAATGATTTAAAATAAAATAATATAATATATTTAATATAAAATCATTTTTAAATGTATAAATAAATAGACAATTTTATAATCGTTTAATTCATGTGTTATTAATCACAATAAAGTATTTTAATAAATCGTTTTAAATGCATTTAAATTCACATTTTAAATAAAAGCTTTTTTTATAAGAAAATTTAAGTTTTATGTATGTGAAAAATGCAAATTTGGTCATTTAGAGCATTTTTTGTTACATGAAAAAACAGAAAAGTTGCTATGTTATTACACATTCTTATATTAATTTTCTGAAAATGTAATAATAATTTTAACTAGAAATAGGTTTAGAGTAAAGTAATTATTATTAGAATATATACTATTTTTATGCCACTTTTATGGAAGCATTAAAATCATTAAATGTTGCAGTAAATTAATATTTAGCTTTGCCTTTTAAAAAATAAATGGACATATTAAAATAGAAAATAGCTATTTTACATTGGATAAGACACTTATTATGTAGTTACAGTAAATATGTTTTTTAATACAAATGTACATACAGTCTGGAATGCACACCTTACATCAATTCATGTTGATTTCTGTAGCGCTTTTACAATGTGGATTGTGTCAAAGCAGCTTAACATAGAAGTTCTAGTAATTTGTGTCAGTCCAATTTTTAGAGTTCAGTTCAGTTTAGTAGAACGTAACTCTTCTCATCTATGTGTGTGTAATGTAATTTCCTCATTTAACTTGTTGTCCTTCCTCAGCTCTGTGGGAGTGGGTCTGTCTGTCATGGCCGTGTTGGAGCAGAATTCAGGCAAGCGTATCCGCAAGCCCTCACTGCTCTACGAGGGCTTTGAGAGTCCGTCTCTGCCTCACGCGCCTCCACCCGGACCTCCTCCACCCCTGCAGCTCCCCGTCAGAGACCCCAGCCGACAAGGACGAGCCACCAACCAGCTGCAGTTCCTTCACAAGGTCCTGGTGAAAGCTCTGTGGCGTCATCATTTCGCCTGGCCCTTCCATGAGCCCGTGGACGCGACTCGACTCAACTTACCCGTAAGTGCAACGTTTGCTTTACATTTACATTGAGTCATTTAGCACAGTGTTTCTCAACCATGTTCCTGAGGGACCACCAGAAATTAATCTAGAAGTCCCAGAAGTAAATGTGGCTAAATAAAGGTGGGAAGCGCAGCATTTTATACATGTTTATAATTAAAGTTCAGAGATATATAAAATCTTTATAAATCTTAATATTGAGGGGCTGATCGCACTGAACCCGTTTTTTGCATTGAGAGGCGCCTTTTATGAATAATTTGCTAACAGCCACGAGTGTTTTGTGGGCTCCTTATGCGCCCTGCGCGCCTCTTGTTTAAACCGCCAGCTGCGGCTCGTGTTTTGCCGTTGCGCGCTGTGCACTCACAGTTGAAAAAAGTACCTCTGAGCGGAAAAAAGTGTGTTACGTCAGTCGTGTCTGTTTCATTCTCCAATCACATGAAAGCAGAGGCGGGGTATCCATTGAGGTGACCGCAGTGTTTGTGTTGTCAAGACAACTACAGAGATTTTTGAAGATAGAGGAGAGACTAAGTGTGTCGCATGCAAGCGGCAACCTCCTGCTTTCCCTCGGGAAGCCAATACAGAAGTAACTAAAACTGCAATTCATCGACTCGCCTTGGGGGGCTGCTCCAGGAAATCCAAGTGCTTTCTGACTGCATTGGTAAATTAGCCACTTTTACAGCTGATAAAAACATGTTTACAGCCTGGTACAAAAGATGGTTTTGGTGTATATAGCCATGATTACCCTTCATGACAACTGTGAGGGGGTGAATTTTTTTATAACTCATCCGTTTCGTTTTTATTGAGTTATATTAAGTCTGCATAATTAAGGGCGTGGCCACTTGAGTGACAGCTAGGTCTAGCTGCTCGCTGTCTCGTCACCTCAGCTGATTCTGGTTAATTAGCCGCTGAACTCGGCATATACATTGTATTTTTGTTTTGGTTAATGTTTCTTTACACAGTCATTTGCCTTTTGGAATTATTTCCTGCAATTATCAGATGATATGGCATGCTGTGTAGGGATGTCCCGATACAACATTTTAACTTCCGATACGATACCGATATTGCAGCTTTCAGTACTAACCGATACCGATACAAATCCGATATAATAATCAGCACAAATCATGAATACTTTACTTTTACCAATTTCGTTGAGAGTAATGTATGAATGGCTAGATCATACATTAGATTTTTTTTTTTAAGAAGATAAGCATTTCTAGGGCTTGACGCTAACTTTTTTCAGGAGGAGGACATGCGCTCCTAAGTGGAAAAATTTAGGAGCACATTAAAGAATTTTAGGAGCACAATGAAAATGTATAAAATAAATAGTGTTTTTGCCTAATAAATGTTCACGAGGAGATCTGTAAACAAAGCAGTGGCATTCATTTGAATACAATAAGTACACTAGGTTTTATTTTACTGCAACAACAGCTTAAATAGTGTTTAATAATTATAATTTAAGCTGTATGGAGTTTAGCTAGCGGTCCACAGCAGGTCTGGGATCATATTGCTCTAATGAAGGCCTCTCTAAACTGATCTGAATCAAGTCTTCAGTTGTGGACGTGCCTAGGCAGCTTCTTGATGAATTTTTCAATCCAGTTTCGAGCTGAACAATCTCTTTCACACTGGGCAGCAGAAATAAGGAGTTATAGTTATAAGTTATTGTTAAGTTAATAAAAATGTGCAGTATGGTTAGTGCAAACATTCACATGATCAGATCTATTTAATCTATGTTTGTATCATAAGATGAGTATGGCTGTATCAATGCTCCCAAACAAAACATTATTTATTTTATAATAATATATATTGTACATATTATCTTTAACATAGATATACTTTTCTCCACATCACATAAAATAATGTGACGTTTTAAAATAATTTTATTTATCAAAATTAATTTTATTTGCATAATATATTGCACAGATTCCACCCCACTTCCTACATGGAAAAAGTATGACAATGTAAAGAAAGACAGAACTACAAACTCATGTGCAAAGCTGACACTGTTTATCTGAGCACTTTATCTTTCTGGGCTTTTAAAAGAAGAGTTAAATATGGGAATACCATACTTTCTTTTAAACCGTAATGGCCCTCAGCAACAGAATGATTTCTTATTCTTATTTAACAGACAATTAAAAATAAATATGTTTATCATTTAACACCTTTTACATGACACTGTTTCTTTTCAGTGAGTTCAAGTAAAATTTTTTTTTATAAAAATAAAGAAATCCACTATTTGACTCCTACTATCCATGTGCACCACTGACAGGTCAAATCTGCTCCCTCTCTCTCTCTCTCTCTCTCTCTCTCTCTCTCTCTCTCTCTCTCTCTCTCTCTTTAGCTATAGAAAGCGAAAGCACAGTATATAATGAGCTGGATCAGTCTATTTAGTTAAAGGTTTTGTGAACAGGTCGCGTCTCTGTGGGTCTGCAGCAGCAGAGCATGCGATTCTGTGGCGGTGTTCGTTTCTCACGCACACAGAACCGGCCCGCTGAGGTAAAGTCTTTTGTGTGGGAAGCGCAGGTGTTGAATCGGGTATCAATCACACTGGATGCACCATGATATGCCATGACCGAATTGTAAACGTTTTCTATGAGGCTCGTACGATGTGCGATACGCCGCCATTCGGTGCCTTTCGTTGCTTAGCAGCGTATACAAAACAATGTAAATATCGCTTGACATGAAGTAAATAAACCAGTATAGATGTGCCGTTGTTGATAGCGTTAGCGTGTGCTACCGTCAAAATAGATTTCTATCGTAATACACCATATCTTAGCATGAAGAGCATGCTAAATCTGTAAGGGACTTTGCCAGCAAGCAGTGTTGTGATCACGTGGGCTTTGCACGCTGGCTCTGGACGCTGCTGGATAAAATAGCTGTAACGGAGTTTAGAGCGGAACAGACTGCTTATATCGGAGATTTTTAACGCAGTCCGATAAAGTTTGTTTGGACTGATATCGGACCGATTTCCGATATCAATATCGGATCGGGACATCCCTAATGCTGTGTGTACTTAATTGTGCTCACAAACCATTCAAGTTGCCTCCATTTCCCAGGTGAGTGAAATATATACTTATATACCATCTCTATAAATGTATTTGTTTTATTTAAGATCATTTATCATTTATAATGTTCTTTAGACCTGTAATGCACTCCAGAATCTGACAGATTGATTAGCTGTAGGTTCTAGAACAGTCGTCTGAAGCGTTGTCATAGTGTTATGTATGATTTTTATAGGTGGGCATAGATTAATTTTTTTAATCTAGATTAATCTAGATTAATTTCAAAATTAATCTAGATTAATCTAGATTAAAATGGTTTATTTGAATTCTGCCGAAGGTATTCAGAATATGTGTGCTACCCAAATAATAAGTCTTTGAGAACGGGTTTCTCAAGCCGGGTGTCGCATTAGACCAGTGTCTCATCTCCAAAATGTTTTCAAAATGCATCACAAACTGCTTGAGAAACTGTTCTACTATGATAATTGGTGATGAAAATAAATGATGTTCAATAAGATGTGTTTACTTACTTGTGTTTACTAACTGTTTATTCAGTTAAACATGAATGTTGAACTGTAGGCCTACATAAGCTCCAAACAGCGAATTCTGATTAGCTTAATCAGACTAAAGTCAGCACTGAACTAAACAGAAATGGAATTAAGACGTGGAGTATGGAGATTTTAGTGGCATTATTGAAGTAAACACCGCGGTCTTTAGGACCTTTCGCCATATTTTCCGACAAGGTCCACACGCGGCTGTCAGAAAGGACTGCACACACACATACACAAACACACACACACACATCGCGAAATGCGGAAGTTTTTTTTTTCTTACCATTTGGCATGCGTTATTAAACTCCATAACTCTCTTACCTGTCCTTACTCCGTATTTGCGTCTATATTACCCCAGTTTGTCACGAAGGAATAAATGAAAAGTGAAACTGCAGTTAGAGTCAGGCATCCTGCTGATTTGATTCAATAGAGCAGACGGCTCACCGGTCAGGTATACATCCGCGGTAATATATCAAGGTGAAAGTCATCATAGCTTGCGTAGAATAGACCCAGCTCCCAACCCAACTTTGAGAATAGATTAACGGCGATATTTTTTTTATCGCGCGATAAGAGTCTCGCGTTAACGCAGCACGTTAACGCCGTTAACGGCCCAGCACTAATGATTTTATAAACAGCCTTGCATTTACTAACACAGACTATATCTGAAGTATTTGGAAGTAATTTGCATTTTCCTCCTGTAGAAAAACGTCATAAGAACAATGTTTAGTGGCTCAATGTATTACAACAGTGTTTTTAAAAGTCTAAACACTTTATTGATATAGTGTACAACCAAGCACGTGTGGTCAGAACACAAACGAGTCACAGGTAATGAAGTATTAAGTGTTCTCCCAAAGTAAAAAGTCTGTCTAAGCCAGGACTAAGCAAAATGCAGAGAATCCAGCATGCGTCTGTAGCTTCGCTCACTCTCCGCCTCTTTGCCCTTGTTTGGTATCCCGCGTTTGGTGCGATGATGCTCGAACAAAATGTGACGGTTGGCCGCGCCTACTTGTAGCTTCTTTTGCAGTGTTCAGAAACCTATGGGTGACGTCATGGATACTACGTCCAAATCTTTTACAGTCTATGGCCACACGCCTGCTTTTGAGTGAAGGTCTCGGCCGTTAGATCGCCCTCTGGGAGCTGGCTGCAGTACAAGTCATAAAGCCCGCCTCCTTCGTGTTAATGAACAAGACTTGACCTCAAACAAAATAAATTTATTACACTTGCAATAAAATGTCCCGAAAGATGGTTCTGGTCAATTAAGGCACTGGTTATCATGCTGATATAGGTGCAGATCTTCATTTTTGTAAACAGTATGTTTTTAGCCAGTAATTTAATGCTGGGCGTGTCATCGAGATTGACAGCTGTGATTGACAGCTTATCTAAGCAGACTGTCGGAGCTTCGGCAGGAAATTAAACTATACTTTCTGACCTACAGGATCTGGTGGAACACCAGTTTATTCGGTAAGGTCAGGGCTTTATCAGGCTTTATTAGTTTGCTGATAAATGCCTAGCCATGACGAGAAAAATACAGGTGATCGCTATCTAGCAGTAATTCTCTCTATGGGTCTGGAATAATAATTAGGAAGACAAAACTAATGTTAGCCGGCACCTACATTGATCTCCTGTAAGGTTATTTGAACTTGATTTAAAGGACGTCTCTGCATTTTGAGTTTCGGCATGTTATTGTGTTAATCTACTGAATTTGCTGTTATAAAATATGAATGTTCTAGAAACAGACTCTTGTATAACAAATAGAGCTGTAAATGTTCTATATTATTTATATACATCATTTACCGTTGGCTTTGTATTTGAAAACTCAGAATAAACATTAAAATGAAGGTAAATTTTACCAAGTCCAAAGACATGCGATATAGGTGAATTGGGTAAACTAAATTGTCCGTAGTGTATGAGTGTGTATGGATGTTTCCCAGTAGTGGGTTGCAGCTGGAAGGGCATACGCTACGTAAAACATATGCTGGATAAGTTGGCGGTTCATTCCGCTGTGGCGACCCTAGGTTAATAAAGGGACTAAGCCGAAAAGAAAATGAATGAATGAATGATTGATAATAATAATAATAGCAATATATTTTAAATTATATCAGGCTGATTTTTTTTTTTAGTTAGAGACATAAAAGGAATTATTTGTAAATGTGAATCCTTCAAAATGGTGTTTTTATACCTTTCATTCATTCATTTTCTTTTCGGCTTAGTCCCTTTATTAATCCGGGGTGGCCACAGTGGAATGAACCGCCAACTTATCCAGCACATGTTTTACGCAGACGATGCCCTTCCAGCTGCAACCCATCTCTGGGAAACATCCATACACACATTCACCTGTACCGCATGTCTTTGGACTGTGGGGGAAACCGGAGCACCCGTAGGAAACCCACGCGAACGCAGGGAGAACATGCAAACTCCACACAGAAATGCCAATTAACCCAGCCGAGGCTTGAACCAGCGACCTTCTTGCTGTGAGGCGACAGCACTACCTACTGCGCCACTGCCTTGCCTGTTTTTATGTCTTATTTTATGTTATATATTTTTGTTGGTGTTATTTTATTGTTGATGTTTTGTTGATGTTATTTTATTATTAAAAAGCATTTTTATTATAGAAAAGTGTTATTTTTTACATTTTTGTAAGTTTGTTCTGTTTTTGCCATGAAATAGGAGAAAACCTGAAAAAAAATTGTACGTTGTGTAGTAAAAAATGTCTGGTGAAATGTAAAATTGTAAAAGTTTTGCTATTTTAAATAATCAGACCGCCTTTTGATCCTAAAAATGTAATTTAATTATTAACAAAAAGTTCAGAAGAAATAAAGAAAAAAATATTTGATCTATTTATGTATTTATTTATTTGTTTGTTTGTTTATCTGATCAATTCTGCTATTGCAATTCTGCAATTTTGCTAAAAATGTTTAATAAATAAATAAATAAATACATAAAATAAATGCTTAATATAATCTAAGCTATGCTAAACCCTAAATAAAAATAACTAGAAATCAAACAAAAATAAATGCCTATAACATGTTAATAAGGCTGTGACTAGATTTTGAAACTGACATGAAGGAAGTTCATCACTAGCAGCAGTATTATTAGATATATCTTGTTTTCATATTTACAGTAATCCAACCATTCTGTTGTGACGGAGCAGCTCATATTACCAATAGTCTGACAGCATGTCTGCAAGCATTGACCTTACACACACACACACACACACACACACACACACACACACACACACACACGTTTGTTTTTGTGAAAAGTGGGTACATTACATAGGCTTCCATTCATTTTATACAGATAAAACCGTATATTATATTGCCCTCACCCCACCCTACCCCTAAACCCAACCATCGCAGGAGACAGTGTACAGCTTTAATCCCTGAAAAATCTCATCCTGTGTGATTTCTAAGCTTTTTGAGAAGTGAGGACGTCCCCAATGTCCTCATATTTCACCTCCTTTTTGTAATACCTGTGTCATACCTATGTCATTATACAGATTTGTGTCCTGATATGTCACAAAAACACGTACACACACTAGGGCTGGGTGATATGGCAAAAAAAAAAAAATCTCGATTTTTTTTTTTTTTTTTTTTTTTTTTTTTTCATAAAGTTTGACCGATTCACGATTTCGATTTCGATTTTTTTTTAATTTTTTTTTTACTGTGTAACTACCTTACCAGTTTACCTTGTTCATTTAAATTTAAATAAATGCCGAAACTAGTTTTTTTCATGCTCACTTGTAAAAGAAAAGCAACTGTGTGACTAAACGTGGTTATGGCACTCTCTCATGTAGAGATGCTAAACATAGCTACAATAGAAATCACAGCACCCGTATTTATGTAGAGGTCATATGTTGTGCAGCTTTGGGCAATTTTTTTTTGGAGAGAAAATGACCAAAATGTAACTTGAAGATTAAAAAGGATTGGAGGGGAAATAAATATTCAAATAACAGAAAAATAAACAATGATAATGCAACAATAGTTTATCTGTATTAGTGGCATGGCAGAAATATATATTTAGACAGGCCTTGTCAAAGTGAGCGGGCACTTTCACTAATAAAAAATATAGCACTTAAATTATTTCATAACAATCAATAAAATAACAGCGGTTTTATATCAAAAGTTGGTAATGATATAAAATATACTACATTTTGATGGTAAAATATAACCATTTAAATGATTTCAGTATTCAAACATTAAATAACGAATGCATCAAGTTAAATATAAAAAAACAAATGAATCAACACAGCATATCAGGATATAAAGGACTATATTTAGCAAAATGCTGCTCTTTTGTTTTATGTTTACTTCAGTAATTCCACCCGGGAGCTGTTTTGCACTGTGAAACTGAAAACACTGAAATAAGTAAAAGAAGGGCATGCATCGAGTACTTTTGTCCGTCTCATCATTTGCTCGAGCATGAATTAACGAGCTGTTACTCTGCCGCCGGACATTGCGGAGAAAGTTACACCTATCATCATGCTTAAAACAAAGAATTAGAATTATTAAAGTGGCGATCGGGTGCGGATATATATATCAGATAAAATAATATGTGCGGGCGGGTGGATGATTAGAATGAAGGAGGCAAGGAGCGGACCTCCGCCTGTCGAGCCTTCTCTCCTCTCCTCTCCTCTCCTCTCCTCGCGCGCGCGCGCGCCCGTCTCGCAGCTCGCGCGGGAGAGACAGGCGGCTGCGGGACATCAACACACAGAATCAGCACAATTCAGCACGGTTGTCTAACAGTTTAGAACGGTTTGCCACGATAGTGGAAAAGCGGCTTTAATATTTTTATTTAAAAAATCGCGATTTCTCGATTTTATAAAAAATAAAATCGTCTTAAAACGCAAATTCGAATTAATCGAAAAAATCGAAAAAATCGCCCAGCCCTAACACACACACACACACACACACACACACACACACACACACACACACACACACACACACACACACACACACACACACACACATTTGTTTTTGTGAATTGTGGGTAAATTACATACGTTTCCATTGTTTTTCTACCGTACAAACTGTATTATCTATTGCCCTAATCCCACCCTACCCCTAAACCCAACCCTTCCAGGAAACTGTACAGTTTATTTTCTGAAAACAAAAACTCATTCTGTGGGATTTATAAGCTTTTTGAGAAATTAGGCAATGTTCTCATCTTTAACCACCTTCTTGTAATACCTTTATCAGGACACAAATCTGCATAATGACATGTCACAAAGACCCACACACACACACACACACACACACACACACACACACACACACACACACACACACAGTTGTGTGATCTCCACTTCTTCTATTTCCTTGTGTTTTCAGGACTATCATAAGATCATTAAGCAGCCGATGGACATGGGCACAATCAAGAAGAGACTGGAAAACAACTACTACCGTGGCGCCAGCGAATGCTTGCAGGACTTCAACACCATGTTCACCAACTGCTACATCTACAACAAGGTGTGTGTTGCTATGGAAACACTGTTCAGCGATTGTTAGGTGTTACTTAAAGGTTAGAGTAGAAACGTAGTCATTATATGTAATTGCTTTATAATTAACTTGCATAGTGCACTGCCTGGGATGTATAAAAAAGAGATTCATATGGTTAAAGGTGATCATCTGAAGGCCATGCTTATAAATGCAACTCTTTACGTGGTTGAGGCATGCTTAAAAGATCCCAGAACCATGCATGCATTTATTTGCATAGGTAGAGTTTGTGTCACAGTGTAGAACCAAGAAAAGACACTGTGGCTGACAAACACGCATCACATTACACTTATACATAAAATACATGCAATTTTTAACATGGTTGGATTGCCGGCAAAACAACATGTATGCACAGATCTTTGTTGTGTTGTCAGTGTATTATACATGTGTGTGTTTGTGTAATCTGAATTTGTTTTATTATCCCAGGTTAGCGTTGTGTTTATGTAAATATCTCAATTTTATGTCAAACAATAGTCCATATCATCTTCCCATTCACACTGAAATAACCACAGATGCGCATTCTTTTAAACGTCATTCATTTACATAGAAAGATTACATACACTTACCGGTTTCCATTCCTCAGCACCAAACCTGTTTACACTCCAAACAAAGACATTTATACAAGCTGCGTCCCGAATGGCACACTATGCCCTTATGCACTATGTACTTATGCACTTACACACTCAACAGTGTAGTATATGTATGTAGTGTCGTCCCAAATGGAACACTAATGTTTTTTTACTAAGCGGAAGTTCAAACCGTTTCCCTGATGACGTTTGACGGTTGCCAAATTAGTGAAATAAATTACCAAAGTACAAAATAATACCTGCCGTGAGTATAACCGCATTCACCATCAGGAGGCGCTATAATCTCTCTCATAGGAGAATTTCGCTTTCACAATCCAAAATAAATAAAGTTATCCAACATGTGCGCCCGATAGCTCTGCCCCTTCCGCTACATGAGCAAAGCTGCGGTCGTTGAATGCGTGAAGTGTCCATCATTACACACTTCATTTTACCGGCTGAATGAGTGCATCATCCGGGTAATCAAAGTGCACTTATTATTTTTTACATTTTCAGTGTAAACACACTACTTACATTATTTATACTACAAAATGGCATAGAATAGTGCATAAGTATGCGATTTGGGACGCAATGACAGTCTTTTCCCGCCTTCACTTCAAAGCCGCCATTTTGGATTGCATTATCAGGGTCACGACCCCCTGGTTAGTGATAAAATCAATGTTTTGTTGTTTATATTTGTATTAGTTATTTGTTGTGTTTTAAATTTTGTATGCATATTTATTTACTTGCATTAATGTATTCATTCATTCATTTTCTTTTCGGCTTAGCCCCTTTATTAATCCGAAGTCGCCACAGCGGAATGAACCGCCAACTTATCCAGCACATGTTCTGCGCAGCGGATGCCCTTCCAGCCGTAACCCATCCCTGGGAAACATCCACACACACTCACCCACTCATACTCGTACACCACGGACAATTTAGCCTACCCAATTCACCTGTACTGCATGTCTTTGGACTGTGGGGGAAACCGGAGCACCCGGAGGAAACCCACTCAAACGCAGGGAGAACGTGCATACTCCACACAGAAACGCCAACTGACACAGCCGAGGCTCGAACCAGCGACCTTCTTGCTGTGAGGCGACAGCACTACCTACTGCGCCACTGCGTCACCCTACATTAATTTATACTTTTGTTTAATGTCTTATGTATTTTTTTTTTCTACATGTTCCCCTACAACCTGTAGAATGGTTTAACCCATGGGCGGGGCCAGTGTTATAAAATCAAACCTTCACTCTGGGTGGGTAGTTGTAGGAGTAGGTTGTGTTGTGTGAGAGAGTGTATTATTAACAGATGTTTGTTAAGGTCATTGGCTTGATTTAGCTGAACAATCCTGTAAATTTATAGTTTATTTTTCTTTATTGTTATTTTGTCACTTCCACCTTTTTTTGCTGGATTTTTTTCTTCACTTTGCGGCAAATAAATCACACTTCACTTTCACCAGCGGCTTCTGTGACACTTTTTGCCTCCATCCGCCTGGTCAATCGTAATAGTTTGTTTACAAAAATCACTGTTTTTAGTATTTTTATTTGCAATTGTACACTTCAATACTCCAATGTTTGATGCCAGCAGCTAGCCCTCTGCAACTCTCACATAGTTGCCCACTGAACCTAAGCAGGGCTGCGCCCGGTCAGTACCTGGATGGGAGACCACATGGTAAAGCTAGGTTGCTGCTGGAAGTGGTGTTAGTGAGGCCAGCAGGGGGCGCTCATCCTGCGGTCTGTGTGAGTCCTAATGCCCCAGTATAGTGACGGGGACTCTATTCTACTCAGTGAGCGCCGTCCTTGGGATGAGACGTTAATCCGAGGTCCTGACTCTCTTTTGCGGTAAAAAATCCGAGGATGTTCTTTGAAAAAGAGTAGGGTTTTAACCCCAGCATCCTGGCCAAATTTGCCTTCTGGCTTCTGTCCATGATGGCCTCCGAACTGTCCCCGTATCATAGTTGGCTTCATCACTCTGTCTCCTCTCCACCAATCAGCTGGTGTGCGGTGTGGTGCAATATGGCTGCCGTCGCGTCATCAGAGTGGATGCTGCACACTGGTGGTGGATGAGATTCCCTCCCAATGTGTAAAGCGCTTTGAGTGTCTAGAAAAGTGCTATATAAATGTAAGGAATTATTATTATTCATGATATGTGAAAAATCACATTAAAAATAGCCAGGCTTAGTCATTTGCATATCATGTTTTTTGCAGTTGTACTCTATAATACACAACAGAAAAACATGATTTCTGTAAATGACTAAAAACTGAGATAAGTTTGGGAATCGTGGCATTAGTAAAATGATACTAAAAGCAAATATCATAACGGCGTCATGGTGGTGCAGTGGGTAGCACGATCAACTTACAGCAAGAAGGTCGCTGGTTCGAGCCCAGCTGGGTCATTTGGCATTTCTGTGTGGAGTATGTTCTCCTTGTGTTCGCGTGGGTTTCCTCCGGGTGCTCTGGTTTCTCCCACAGTCCAAAGACATGCGATACAGGTGAATTGGGTGAGCTAAATTGGCCGTAGTGTATGTGTGTGAATTTCCCAGTGATGGGTTGTGGCTGGAAGGAAACCTGTTGTGTAAAACATATGCTGGATAAGTTGGCGCTTCATTCCACTGTGGCGACCCCTGATTAGTGAAGGCACTAAGCCGAAAAGAAATGAATGAATGAAATAACATAATTTCAACCTATTTTTTTATACAATATCTTGCTTTCAACACAAAATACATTGCATCAGTTTTTAACAGGTAAATCAAAAAAGTCTGCAAGTAATGATTATGTAAATTCAGCACTGCATTACATGAAAGTATTGACAGTCTCAAATATTAATCAGTAATTTAAATTATAATAATTTTACGCAACATTACAGCTTTTACTGCAATTCAATAAATAAAACAAAAAAAGCACCCTAAAGCTGTGTTCACAGCAGAAACGGTACGCGAATAATTAACGATATTTGCGTGGAAATAGACGCATGAACATTTTGAGTTTACTCGCTTCATTCGCGTGTCAAATCCGCTTAATTTGCGTGTCAAATTCACTTCACAATAGACACGGATTCGCGTCATGGGCAGGGTTTCTGTCTGCCTGGTGACTCTAGCTTTGTTGCTAAATGGCTAACATGGATTTTATTAAGAGAGCAGCTGTGTTTATGTCCTTTAGGAGGAAGGCTGATAAACAGCGCCGATTTGTTTGGAGCTGTGTCTGAGCCCACTAGATTCATTCTGAGGTGCACCCAGCTCTGTGAGTTCATCAACTCCTCCAGAAACTACCTGTATGATGGAAGCTTTCAGCTGTGCTTCTGACTGAGCTGAGCCCAGTTTGATGAGCTGTTGTCCGCTGTCGGCAAGAGGATTTTCCTCCTGGACACCAACAACAGGCGCAACGTCATAATCGCGCCCCTACAAGAGCAAGCTCCTGATTGGTCAATGTTTTGCGAATGTCCGCTGAAGTTCAGATTCTCTAACTCGAGCGATTCGCACGTCAATCGTGCAAAATGCTCAACTCGCGCGTATTGCGCTGCAGGATGTCTATTCACGTCTTTGCATTGACTTAACATGTAAATCACTCGCGCTTGACGCTTCTTCCACGTCTGGTGTGAACGCAGCATTAGTAAGCATAAGAAACTTCTTTTAACATTCATTCATTTTCCTTTGGCTTAGTTATTTATCAGGTGTCGCCACAGCGGAATGAACCGCCAAATTATCCAGCATATGTTTTACACAGCAGATGCGTTTTCAGCTGCAACCCATCACTGTGAAACATCCATGCACTGTCTCGTTCACACACACTTGTACACTAGGGCCAATTTAGTTTATTCAATTCACCTGTACCGCATGTCTTTGGACTGTAAGGGAAACCTGAGCACCCAGAGGAAACCCATGCCAACTCTGGGAGAACATGCAAACTCCACACAGATATGCCAACTGACCCAGCCGGGACTCGAACCAGCGACCTTGTGCTGTACGGCAACAGTGCTAACCACTGAGCCGCCTTTCTTTTTAACATCAGACTATATTTTCTGTTTATACCCATCCAGCAACTAATGGTGCTGTTGAAATGCGCTACAGAAATGTAGAATTTGATTTGTTTTTCAGCCTACAGATGACATTGTGTTGATGGCACAGTCTCTGGAGAAGGTCTTTTTACAGAAGGTCGCCCAAATGCCTCAGGACGAGATCGAATTGCCCCCTCCTACGCCAAGAGGAAGAGGAAATAAAAGCGCCAAAGCACGGAAAAGCAGAGGTGAGTTATTCATCATATTTGGCAACGTATTGGAGTCATAAGCCCTCCTGTGAATTTTTTTTTTAATTTTCAAATATTTCCCAAATGATGTTTAACAGAGTAAGGAAATTTTCACAGTATTTCGTATAATATTTTTTCTTCTGGAGAAAGTCCAGTTTGTTTTATTTCAGCTAGAATAAAAGCAGTTTTTAATTTTTAAAAAAACATTTTAAGGTCAAAATTATTAGCCACCTTAAAGAGCACCTATGATGAAAATCAACTTGTGTAGGCTGTTTGGACAGAATTATGTGTAAGTACTGTATAGTGTGTCAACAGTCATATTGGAGTGATAGAAACTCAACAAGTCTTTTTTTTTTTTTAATTACTGACGTTAAAAATAAGATCCAAATCCCAGTAATTTTGAAGCCCACCACAACGTGACGTAGGAGTGCGGTTTTCCCTGCCCACCGAATTGATTGACAGGCGCCATGTTTCTATAATAACATGTCCACAGAACATTTTTTTTTTGCAAATAAACTGGGATTAAAATATTTGTTTCAACTCTCTGTGATTTTTATACGTTTTATAAGTTTAAAACGTTTTTAAAACAGAACAAAAACGGAACAATAAAGACAAAAACATAAAATTTGTAATAAAGACAGTAAAATCGCTATGTTGTTTTTAACCGGTACAATCACCACGGCCGCATGGTGTCAGTAAACGCTAATGTGTGAGTGTGTGTGTGTGTGTGTGTGTGTGTGTGTGTGTGTGTGTGGTGTACAAACGGCATTTGTCTCTATCACTGACGGCTGTTTATCTGACGTAATGCATAATGAGAAGCAGACATGCACAAGGGAACGGTGGGTGGGTAGAAGCAGCTCATTTGCATTTAAAGCCACAGGCTAAAAAAACAGCTACACTGTACTCAGACATCAAAATGGGCAGATTCTGGAGGCTATAAACCATTATCTGATGGGTATTTTGAGCTGAAACTTTACTTTTTTTTTTCTTAATGACATACACATATTAATTGTTCACCACAAAACTAACAATGCGAGCTAACAAAATCAACATGGTTGGTTTGTTTTGATTTCATTTGTACTTTAAGGACAGTAAGGATTTTCATGGCGTATGCTGGGGAATGAATTACAAAAGTGCTTGATTTAAAATTAATGGTGCTTTAAAAAGTCCTTGAAGTCCTGCTGTTCATGAAAGCGTGGGTACCCTAAAATTAAAGGGCCACGAAACCCCCTTGTCTCAGCAGGGTGTTTTCACACCTCTAGTTTGGAAAAAGTCAGGAAAGTGGGCGTGTTCAGCTCTGTTTAGGTGAGAGTGTCGGGGGAGGGAAAGAGGGAAGATTTTGCATAAAAATGGGAGTTTCCATTTTGGCACACACTGATTTTCACAGAGGCAAAACAAACACATAGACGCAGGAGAGAAACACAGTGACTGTGTTTACACGGACATCAGTAATCGAATTATTTGCCAAATTATTAATTTGTCGACTTTAACTGCAGTTCAGCACTTTCACTTTCATTCAGGAACATTTCATGCATGCCCCCCGTGACAAACGAGATATTGAATGTGAGGAACTGCTGGAGAGTGTAGTATTAATGGAATGTTTGATACCGCACGGCGAATGGGAGGAAAAAAAACACTCTGCATTTCTCGGTACCTTAGATGCACTCGGTAGGTAGCATCAGAAAGCAGTGTGTATATAGACTATTCTGTCGCAAAATGCGGTGAAAATTCTACACGACGGTAATGGTTTGATTGTGGTGTTTACATGTTTACACTCGGAGAGCAGCATTTACAGCGGTTCTTTCAGTCCAAAATATTGTAGTGATATTAACGTACTGTAAACTTAGTAACAGTTCAAATCATTTTGATTAAGGCATGTCTTTAAACACTGAAAGAGTACTGTTGACGATACGCACTAACTTTGCCATCTGAATAAACATAAACAAAGAGTCCTGATCACACACTTACCAAATCTGTAAAGACAGGACAATCAACACCAACTGGAATCGTGTCTTTTTTAAAAGGAGACGAGCGGCAAATCCGGATTTCACCATTTCCAGATGCGAAAAGCTCTCGGGTAAAAATGTTCCTTACAAACGTATTTCTGTCACAACACAAAAACAACCAATTTTCACTTTTTAGTGCAATATCTGTGTCCTAATAGTGTTTATAGCAGCGTGGGACACGTATATGACTGTCAACAGCTCAAAAAATGTGTTTGGTGTTTCGTGACCCTTTAACTAATGCTGGTGATTTGCTTCCATCAGGAGGCAGTGTAACGTCGGCTCACCAGGTTCCTGCCGTGTCTCAGTCGGCCTACTCTCCTTCCTCACCTGAAACACCAGATTCACAGTTCTCCACCCCTCCACAGACCCTGCTGAGCAACAGCGGCCCTCCTCCATCTCTGATCACCCCACCACATACTCAGCCCACCGCAAAGGTACACACACACACACACACACACACACACACACACACACACACACACACACACACACACTTAAAGATCTCATAAAATTAGATCTTAGTATCAGTATTGTTAGTTTTAAGGATATCTATCAGCTAGTGTGCTCCAAACAGTGACAAAGTTTAAATTAAGGAGATATGAAACCGATATAAACATGTAAAGCTTGCAGTTTGTCACTTCCACCTAAATAAATCAACTTTTTTTTTCAGGTCACCTCATACTTTGTTTCTCATCAAATCTTCTGACCAATCAAATGCTCTCTAGTGTCTGACATGCCCCTCCCCTTTCAAGACTCTTCACATTTGATGCGCTTGAGCTCGGCCACTCTCACTGGCAGAGCGCTGTTAAAACAAAACGCTATTGGCTGTTTTTTTAAAAGGGGAGGAGCTACTTTGTCCCATCCTCTCTTCATGTTTCAGTTGAGATTAAGGCAAACATCAAATAAAAATGCACATTTCAAAGCATTTTACACTTTAAATTAGTTAAAATGTGCTTTAAGGACAACAAAGTAAATGTTTTGGAGTGGCCATCACAAAGCCCTGAGCTCAATCCTATAGAAAATTTGTGGGCAGAGTTGAAAAAGCTTGTGCGAGCAAGACAGCCTACAAATCTGACTCAGTTACATCAATTCTGTCAGGAGGAATGGGCCAAGATTCCTGCAAACTATTGTGAGAAGCTTGTGAAAGGATACCCAAAACATTTGACCAAAGTTATACAGTTTAAAAGCAAAGCTAAAAAAATACCAAGGAAATGTATGTAAACTTTTGACTGTCTAGAAATTAATAAAAAATTCTCAAAAAAAAAAAATTCTCTCATTATTCTGGCATTTAGCAAATGTAAATGATTTAGGTAATCCTAACGGACCTAAAATAGTAAACGTTTAGTATGATTTACCATCAGACATTTTAAAAAAAAATGGTTATGTTCCTTTTTTAGAGTATATGTAAACTTCTGGTATCAACTGTATATATATTTTTTTGTTATTATACTGTAATTAAATTATTTTTACAATTTAAAAACCTAGTATTTTATATACAGTATTTATATGATAGTCCATATTTTTATTTTTCATATTCCATATTGTGAACTGCAGACTGATATGAATGTGAGTATATATTTATTACAGCCTCTACATAAGACTCTTGCATGTCTCTTCTCTCTGCAGAAGAAGGGTGTGAAGCGTAAAGCCGACACCACCACTCCCACTACACTCGGCTTCCCAGTGACTCCGGCTCCTCGAATGGGAGGCCTGGGCAAAGGCCACGGTTCGGGTGGAGAGATGCCACACTCTCTGTCCTCCATGCCTCTGGACTGCTCTCCCAGCATGGGCGTGAATGAGTCTGTTCACCTCCAGCCTGTACTGGGGGGTCGCCCGCTATCTCGACGTCCCATCAAACCCCCACGCAAAGACCTGCCGGACTCTGTGCGGCCACATCAGCCCTCGCGAAGAGGAAAACTGAGCAAACAGCTTCGCTACTGCAGCGGCGTTCTCAAAGAGCTGCTGTCCAAAAAACACGTGGCTTACGCATGGCCCTTCTATAAGCCTGTAGACGCATCAGCGCTGGGTCTTCACGACTACCACGACATCATCAAACACCCCATGGACCTCAGCACTATCAAGGTGACACCTACGTTTATTTTAGGGCTGGACAATATATTGTTTCAGCATTGATATAGGAATATGCGCATGTGCAATAATCAGACCCACAATTTATTATTTTTTTTAATTAATTAATTTTATTTATTTATTTATTTATTTTATTTAATAAAAAAAGAAAAAAATAATAATTTGGGGATTGCTGAATCCAACGCAAAATCAACAAAGTCACAATTTTTGTGATCCTGCAAAATTCTTAATTTAAACGCAAAATAATCGCAAAACAATTTAAATAATCCCATAAAACACCCAATTTCAAACCATATAATCAAATTATATTTATTTCAGTTTGCAATTAAGTTTGCCTTCTAGACGTTGCATACGCAGCACACGTGATGTATTTAAGTGTCTCTCGAAAAATGACTTCTCACCTGCGCCCTCACAATCCTAACATTACATGGCATATAATTACATGGAAGTGGGCGGGAAATTATTTTGCTGCCTCTGCAGTAAGCAGACGCAGATAAAGCGAGAGTGATTTACATTTGAAGCCAATTCAAAGATGCGATTTAGACATCCTGTGGCACAATTTGAGTGAATGACAGAGCGCGAATTCGCCGTTTTCTGCATTTGACGTGCTTCAGACTGCAAAAGTAAGTAGGAGCAAACATCTAACAAACAGAGCAATGGAAAAGACAGAAAAGCAAGAAGCTTACAATGATGGAGGTTGGTTCAAGGCCTCTGGACATGACTGAATTTAAAGACATTAATTTTAATTTAAATGTATGGCTGGTAATATGATGTGCGTCAAATTGATAAATGACTTTGCTTAACTCTATTGCTGTTGACAAGAGAAAACGTTTCTCTGCTATTGACGAGTTTTACGGCAATCCATGTTTTAGGTGTATTACGGTAGGTGAAGCCCTAACGAATGTCCTGACTGAGGTATATATCAGATTGAAATCTAAGAAAGAGAAAGTAAGATCGTGGATAAAAATTCTTATACAACTTTTCTTTGGCTTATTCCTTACAGTTTTAGATCTTGACAAGAGACCAAAATAAAGAGGCTTTATTTTTATGATTTGTGTCATTGTCATCGTGTCAGATTGCACACCTAACATAGTAGGCTACCTAATATGGTAAATGAGATATCATATAAATGTTTTATATTTATATATTAATTTCTTATATTTATATATATATATATTTTTTTTTAATCCTGAAATTGTCCGCAAATTTCTGGGAATTTCCACCACAAAATCAGTAATTTTTAAAGCGAAAAATTGTGAAAAACAAGGGGGTCTGAAGAGTCACATCGCAGGATCTGCAATGTCGAACCAGTTTTATAATGACTGACATTGATGATACGTGTGAAAGTTCTTTCTAAAAAATGTGGCACTCTCATTTCACACAGCTTTCAGCCTTAAGGTTGTTACACACTGAATCCGAAAGGTGAGAGGTGTTTTGACTATTCAGGGCTTCCATACAAGGGAAAGGCAAAATCCAAATCCCGTAGAAAAACTAATATACCATAATGCCAATGTTCTGTAATTGGTAATTAGTTCTAGTTACTAGTTCTCACTAAATGCAACTGAGTTAGTAACTGAATTACATCATAATAAAAGTAACTAATTACTAACTGGGTTACAGAACACACTTGGGTTGCATGATACTGGAATTCGGTATTCAATATTGGTATTTGGTATGCAATACTGAAATTTTAAAAACGTCCATTTCCAGCTAACATTTGTACACGAGCGTTTTAAAGCCGCGATTAATCAGCGGATCATTCGTATGTCAGCTTCTAGACAAACCAGCTGATCGACGTGTCTTTGAAACACTCCAGTGTCCCTGTATCTGTGGTTACACTCAGTAAACGGTGGTGAGTTCGGTGAACTAATGACCTTCAACGGCCAATCACAGTCATTTCTGTTAAGCATGTGAACACAATGGCAAATCAGCGGTGTTTAGGAACGTGCTTAGTAGCGCTAACTTTAGTATCAATTGGTATCAAACTCCAGTATCGTGACAACCCTAGAACACACCCAGCGATGGCCTATGTAAAAGGAAATTGACCAATGGCAGCTCAAAGGTCTTTTGGAGTCGAAACAAAATCCCCCCAAAAGTTCGCTTTGGTGAGCGGTTTCGACCTGCCAAAACAAATTCAAAAATAACTTTGTTTTGGCTAGGTTTTATTCAAAATGACGTCATCTCAGTTCTTTTTTCGATTTCGTTTGAAGTATACCATAGCCCTTGTGTGCTGTTGAGGATGTTTTCATCCACTCTGAGGAGACTTTGAGGCTTAATTTAGCCATACCTTTTACTGTGTTTCACCAAATGGGATGATTTTTAGTAACAAATCTCATTTTGACACATATTTTAGGAAAGTGCTTTGAAAATTTTCAATAATCCAACAATACACTTTGGACAAATTGACTATCCTTTTGTTATGTTCTGGGCTGTTTTTGCCCTATTTTTGACTTTATTTTAATGACATTTTTGAATTTGCAAAGCCATGACAGCATATCATCATGCATTCTTGATTGTTGGTGGTGTTGGGAAGAGCTAACATTTGTAATTTTTACTGTTGATCAATATTGTTTGCTGTTGTATGTATGTTTCTACAGCATAATTGTGTCTGTGCAGAAGTTACGTTTTCCGTGTAAATCCTGCTGAAGGGATGTAATCCTCGTCTGTCTTGTGTTCCTCAGAGGAAGATGGATGAGCGCGAGTACAGAGAAGCTCAGCAGTTCAGCGCTGATGTCAGGCTCATGTTCTCCAACTGCTACAAATATAACCCACCAGATCACGACGTGGTATCAATGGCACGAAAACTGCAGGTGCAAAAAATCAATAGCTGCTTTTGCGTTTTTTGTGGAACTGCACCTTTATAGAGATTTGAGCTAATACCAACTGGCTAAATCTCAGGAAATCTGTTGTAGTTCATATCCAGATTACAGTGCATCCGGAAAGTATTCATAGCGCTTCACTTGCCCCGCAGGTTTTTATGTTACAGCCTTATTCCAAAATGGATTAAATTAATTTATTTCCTCAAAATTCTACACACAATCCCCCATAATGACAATGTGAAAAAAGATCTGAAAAATCACATGTACATCAGTATTCACAGCCTTTGCTGTGAAGCTCTAAATTGAGCTCAGGTACATTCTGTTTCCACTGATCATTCTTGAGATGTTTCAGCAGCTTCATTGGAGTTCACCTGTGGTCAATTCATTTGATTGGACATGATTTGAAAAGGCATACACCTGTCTATGTAAGGTCCCAGGGTTGATAGTGCATGTCAAAGCACAAACCAAGCATGAAGACAAAGGAATTGTCTGTAGACCTCCAAGACAGGATTGTCTCGAGGCACAAGGCTGGGGAAGGTTACAGAAAAATTTCTGCTGCTCTGAAAGTTCCAATGAGCACAGTGGCCTTTATAATCCGTAAGTGGAAGATGTTTGGAACCACCAGGACTCTTCCTAGAGCTGGCTGGCCATCTAAGCTGAGTGATCGGGGGATAAGGGCCTTAGTCAGGGAGGTGATCAATAACCCGATGGTCACTCTGTCTGAGCTCCAGCGTTCTTCTGTGGAGAGAGGAGAACCTTACAGAAGGACAACCATCTGTGCAGCAATGCACCAATCAGGCCTGTATGGTAGAGTGGCCAGACGGAAGCCGCTCTCCTACCCGGAATTTGCCAAAAGGCATCTGAAGGACTCTCAGACCATAAGAAACTAAATTCTCTGGTCTGATGAGACTAAAATTGAACTCTTTGGAGTGAATGCCAGGTGTTACGTTTGGAGAAAACCAGGCACCGCTCATCACCAGGCTAATACCATCCCTACAGTGAAGCATGGTGGCGGCAGCATCATGCTGTGGGGATGTTTTTCAGCAGCAGGAACTGGAGGATTAGTCAGCATAGAGGGAAAGATGAATGCAGCAATGTACAGAGACATCCTGAATGAAAACCTGCTTCAGAGTGCTCTTGACCTCAGACTGGGGCGACGGTTTATTTTCCAGCAGGACAATGACCCAAAGCACACCGCCAAAATATCAATGGAGTGGCTTCACGACAATTTGGTGAATGTCCTCGAGTGGCCCAGCCAGAGCCCAGACCTAAATCCTATTGAACATCTCTGCAGAGATCTAAAAATGGCTGTACACTGTCGCTTCCCATCCAACCTGATAGAGCTTGAGAGGTACTGCAAAGAGGAATGGGCAAAAATTCCCAAAGACAGGTGTGCCAAGCTTGTGGCATTATATTCAAAAAGACTCGAGGCTGTAATTGCTGCCAAAGGTGCATCAACAAAGTATTGAGCAAAGGCTGTGAATACTGATGTACATGTGATTTTTCAGCTTTTTTATTTTTAATAAATTTGCAACAATTTCAAAAACTCTTTATTCACATTGTCATTATGGGGTATTGTGTGTAGAATCTTGAGGAAATAAATGTAACATAAAAACATGTGGAAAAAGTGAAGCGCTATGAATACTTTCCGGATGCACTGTACAAATTGTTTTAAAGTTTAAACTTTGTTTAATGCAAAGATATTAATAGTTCTTAAAATAGGTTCAATGCAAATTGTAAATCGACATTGTAAATGGACGTTATAGATACAGTTGGTATTATTATTGTTTTCTATTATTATTATTTTCTATTATTATTATTATTTTCTAATATTCTTTATCATTATTATTTTGTTTTTCTCTAGTTTTTAAACGTTTATTTTAGATTTTATTATTTTAGCTTTTTCAAACACCATATAGACGAATAGTTAAAATGATTAAAAAAAAATGTAAATTAAAATCGGAAATGAATAAATACTAAATACATTTTATAATTCATTTATTTTATAAAATATTTATTGAATTTTTTTGTTTCCACCATTCATTCCTATCTGCAGCTGACGTCAGAACAGCAGAAACCGTTACAAATTCACAAACATCACTTTAGAGCTAGTGTTTGAATGATTCTCTAATGTAATGTCTATAATGATGACAAAACAGGTGATTTTGCTCACATTTTAAGATTATAATATTCAACGACATGAAAGGCCATCAGTCTACAGAGATTTCCCAGTATTTTTTTGTTGCAATAGGGAGATCACAATAATTAACCCTGAAAAAGCCAAAGCAAAGCAAACACTACCAGATTACCAAGGTATAAATACAGCACTGCAACATACAAAAGAGAGAGATCAACTTAAACTGTGACTTACCTGTTTCATAATGATTTGATCAGCTGTAGTTTGGTAAAGTAGATACATACAGTAGATAAATAAGTAAATAAATAATAGTCCTGTCTAATGACTACTAATGACGTTTCATTCATTCATTCATCTTTTCGGCTTAGTCCCTTTATTAATCTGAGGTTGCCACAGCGGAATGAACCGCCAACTTATCCAGCATATGTTTTACATAGCGGATGCCCTTCCAGCTGCAACCCATCACTGGGAAACACCCATACACTCCCTTTCACACACATACACTACAGACTATTTAGCTTACCCAATTCACCTATAGCGAATGTCTTTGGACTTGTGGGGGAAACCGGAGCACAAACAACAACAAAACCTATATATAAATAATACTCTGTTTTGAAATAATCAGGTAATAAATACAATATTTACTTTTATGTGCTTTATTTTATGTCACTGTTTTGATTTGGGATGTAAGTTTGGAAACTGGATTGTTTGGGATGTAAATTATATTACAATTTCCTATATTTTAATATAAAGTTCCTCAGTTTTGACGTTTCTTATTCTCTCTCCACAGGACGTGTTTGAGTTTCGTTTCGCAAAGATGCCGGACGAGGTTTCGGATGAGGAGGATTTGTCCCCAATGCCTAGAGGCCGGAACATGGGCATGCTGGGAATGCACCGCTCATCCTCTTCATCCTCCTCCTCTTCCTCATCCTCCTCCTCTTCCTCCTCGTCAGAGAGTGAGCCGAGCAGTGACAGCGAGCCGAGCAGCGACAGCAGCCCGAGCTCTGACAGTGAGGAGGAAAGAGCTCAACGCCTGGCTCAGCTTCAGGACCAGCTGTGTACTCAGGTAAACTCTACCTCATTTAGGCACATCAACTGCATCAAATCAAAAACCCTTAGAATAAATCAAGCTTCTAATCACTTTACACAAGTACAATTTTACAAGATGTGTATTTTCACATTAAAACGGTAAGAATTTATGAAGGTAAATCAGTTGCGAAACTCGAGTGCTTGCAAATCTAAATGTGAGAACTTGTAATAATAATATTTGTATGTGTAGGCTGAAATGTACACTCGCAGCTCTGATGTGAACAGCTGAATCCCTCGATTTGCACACACACACAATAATCAACACACTTGTGTTTTGAATTCGAAGTTGCAGATTAATAGTTGTGCATTTGTGAAATGTCATTTACAAATACAAAATGACAGACACAGATGTGCATGTCAAATTTGATTGCAGTTTCATTGTACAACCACAAGTCGGCACTCACAACCTCTCAGATTTGCCAGTTCAACTACAAATCTCCCGCTCTCTGACTTTTGCTACACATCTGGCGTGATCTCTGTAGCAGAACTGATTTGTGCACTCGTAGATGCAGAGGCGTGAGCAGCGCGGGGCAGGGGTAAAGCTGTTTTATTGGCCGATGCCTTACCAATGAACAATGCCGGTAGCCAAAGGGACTCGACTGCAGAAGAATAATTACTATGATTATTTTATTATTTCGTTTTTTTTCCACTAATTTCTCAAAAGATGTTTAATAAATAACATTAACTCTACGAAAATTGATATACCAATAAAAGAGCAGCAAAGTCAGTATTGACTAGAGCCAGCCAATGAGATGGGACGTTTCTGTATGTCAGCACTCAGCAATCAGAGGGTAAGTTATTGTTTTTAATAATTATCTAGATGTTCAATACTGTTAGCTAAGCTAAGAACTGTGCTCTGTGGTTCTGTAGCTGTAGCTGAGAGGGTGTGAGTGCCGACTTGTGGTTGTACAATGAAACTGCAATCAAATTTGACATGCACATCTGTGTCTGTCATTTTGTATTTGTAAATGACATTTCACAAATGCACAACTATTAATCTGCAACTTCGAATTCTAAACACAAGTGTGTTGATTATTGTGTGTGTGTGCAAATCGAGGGATTCAGCTGTTCACATCAGAGCTGTGAGTGTACATTTCAACCTACACATACAAATATTATTATTACAAGTTCTCACATTTAGATTTGCAAGCACTCGAGTTTCGCAACTGTTTTACCTTCATAGAATTGATGCAAATAATGCCATGAAGTTTGAGAAAAACCATCACAAACTCTTTTATTTAATCTACAAATATACAGTACTTTGCAAAAGTTCTAGACGCTATACCAGCTTTGTTGGAGCAGGAGCAAAAGACTTTTGAACAATATAGAATCAATCAGTCTCTTTATTAAAAACAAACAAAAAATATAGGAAATATGTACAAAAAAACAACAACAGCACAACATTTCCTCTTCTAGCTAAAGTCTATGTTTAATGCGGCTTCCATTGCCACCAAGCACAGCTTGAACTGGTTTGTTTTAATTGTCCAGACATTTTCTGAAATGATGCTAATAGTGTTGTGCAATATCATACATCAACTGAAAGTTAATTTATACACACTGTATAAATCTCAATAAAAACAAAATGACAGAAAGATTTACTGTATTTGTGGTAAAGTGTCACATACAGTTGAAGTCAGAATTATTAGCCCCCCTTTGAATTATTATTTTTTTTTATATTTCCCAAATGATGTTTAACAGAGCAAGGAATGTTTCACAGTATGTCTGATAATATTTTTTCTTCTGGTGAAAGTCTTATTTATTTTATTTCGGCTAGAATAAAAGCAGTTATTAATTTTAAGAACCATTTTAAGGTCAAAATTATTAGCCCCTTTAAGTTTTTTCAAGTTAACCAAACTTGCCTAGTTAACCTTATTAACCTAGTTAAGCCTTTAAATGTCACTTTAAGCTGTATAGAAGTGTCTTGAAAAATATCTAGTAAAATATTATTTACTGTCATCATGGCAAAGATAAAATAAATCAGTTATTAGAAATGAGAACTATTATGATTAGAAATGTGTTGATAAAATCTTCTCTTCATTAAACAGAAATTGGGGGAAAAAATAAACAAGGGGGCTAATAATTCAGGGGGGCTAATAATTCTTACTTCCACTGTATATCCATTAAACCATCAGTAAACCAACTGATTTAATGTTGGCCCAAAACCTTTAAGTTTAAATTTAACAACTTTATTAATCCCACCAGGGGCAATTAGATTAGGGTAGTAGCATTTCATGATATAACAAACACATAGAGACAAATCACTTACAAACAGTATTAAAAACACAATTCAGCATCAAATCAAATCAAATCACTTTTATTGTCACATCATCAGCAGCACGTGTGCTATGATGAGTGAAAAGCTTAGGTGCTGGCTCCAGACAGTGCAAAATACAGACAGTGTACATACAACGACAGTGCAAAATACAGACAGTGCAAAAATACAGACAGTGCAAAATACAACAACATACTCACAAAAAAACAAGACAATGTAAAATTGGCAATGTTGACAGCGATACGTAGGCAGTATTGTTTTAAGTATGGATTTGTTAATGCAGTGCATGCTACATCTTGATGGTGTGCAGTGCGGGGTATGGAAGAGTTTGTGTGGGGTGTGTTAAGTGTTCATCAGCCTGATAGTCTGAGGGAAGAACCTTTCCTTCAGTCGGCTGGTTCGTGACCGGTTGCTGCGAAACCGTCTGCCTGAGGGTAGCAGAGAGAAAAGTCTATGGCTTGGGTGGCTGGAGTCGCTGATGATTCTCTTGGCTTTCCTCATGCACCTCCTGGTATAGATGTCCTGGAGGGAGGGAAGCTCACCTCCTACTACGCGTTCAGCAGTACGCACGATCCTATGCAGACCTTTGCGATTGCTGCTGGTGCTGTTTCCGTACCAGGTGGTGATGCAGCCAGTGAGGATGCTCTCCACAGCGCAGGTGTAGAACGAGCGGAGGATGTGGGGGCTCATTCCAAACCTCCTGAGACCCCCAAATGATGTTTAACAGAGCAAGGAATGCTTCATAGCATGCTTCATAGTAACTTCATAGATAGTACTAAAAACATAGGACCGACCTATATATTAAATATTTTGATTTAAAACTTGCTAAAATGTAAGGTTGTAAAGCCTTATTGCCTCAGGAACAAAGGTAAATTTATATCTGTTAGAAGAGCATTTGATGCTTCTAAACCTTCTTCCAGAGGGCAACAGAACAAAAAAAGGCTTCAGAGGATGGGAGTCATCACCTATCACACTTTGACTTTTCCTGAACATTTGCTGTTCATGTAACTCTGTTAGACTCCGCAGAGGTAAACCAGTAATCTTGGAGCAAGTCTTGACTAAGTTTTAAAGGTGATTTTTGTCTCTAACGGAAAGTGAGGAGAACCAGCATAAAAAGGAAAAGCTTAATAAACTCTCGATATAGGTGGTATAAAAAGTTCTCAGTATATGTTTTCTACACAGAAAGAGTTCAGTTTTCTAAGAACATACATTCTCTGATGCACTTTCTTAGCAACAGCTTCTGAGTTCTGCTGGAATGTGGTATCAAATATTGTACCAAGATGCTCATATTCCTGCACCCTTTCAACTTGTTTTCCGTTAAAATACACTAAGGCATTTTATCTAAAATCAGTTACCATCTCTTTCGTTTTTTGTGATAATGAGTTGTAGTTCAGCTTCTTAGCACCACTTAAACTCATTATGATTATCGCTGTCATTACAATCTGTATTTGTTAACAAGGATAAAAAAAACTGTGTCGTCAGCATATTTGACTATATGGCAATTGTCCTTAGTACTGCGACATTCATTTGTGTATAATATAAAAAGAATTGAGGACAGTACGCATCCCTGTGGAGATCCTATTCATGTAAAAAGCATGTCTGAAAGCTCTCCATTCAACATGACTCTCTGCTGCCTACATGTCAAAAAGTGTAAAATCTATAAAACCAAACCGTGACTCGCATCAAATTCATCTACACGTTTCTTTGCTAAAATAAAAGGATTCACACTATTAAATGCAGAGGAAAAGTCCACAAATAGAAAAGCACCTCCACTCTCTAAATGTTGATGTATGGTATTTAGAAGGAAAAGCTTTGCATCATCTACACCTCTTTTAATGCGATATGCAAACTGCAAATACAGTACTGTGCATATATACAGTATACATATATATAGAATCCTACGAGTGTGATATTGCGTTTATACAACAATTCGACGGCATAATCATGTGTATAAAAAAGTAACTCAAACATGGAGAGTCTAAAAACCATTTTATATGAGGAACTACTTTCTTCCGCCATTCATTCACATCTGCAGCTGACGTCAGAACAGCAGAAACTGTTGCTACTTCACTCCTTAACCCAGGGTTATACAAAGAGTGGCAAACACAAAATGCATATATGATATGTGAGTCTCATCTCATACTAAATACACATAGATATATACACTAGATATCGCATAGGGACCCTGAAGATGCGTCAATAGCGCCGCCACATTGGTACAGTGCTCCTAGGACAAACGTCATTCAACCGCACTAGTCAAGACAGTGTGCCAATGTGAAGATGCTGGACTTTAGCGCTGTGTACGGGTGTAGTAACGAGCAAACAAAGAAAACAAAGCACAAAGTCATCACATTTCATAGGTAAGATTTCGTTTTTTATGTTTTTGTATGTCATGAACTTTTGTGCTTAACAAGTAATGTTATTGATGATAATACAGTCTCTTGCTGCAATTACCATAAGGCAAAGTAGCATCAACTCGCGCTAAATTCTAAGCTTATGCTAGTTTTGTTGAATAAAATAAGCAAACAATGTTATGAAATATGACAAGAAGACGCTGCGCTGCCAGAAACTTGTATTATTGTCGGCTAAGTGAACGAGTCGTTCATAACGGAGATTCATTCACAAACGAATCGCTCCCTCTGTCAGAATGAGAAGTAAAAGCAGGTGAGGGGTGTGTTTCAGGACATGGATTAGATCAAATTAAACAGGGAAGGAGGATAATGCATTTCCATGCACACAAACACTCACTCTTTGTCAGGAATGCCCGTGCGGTCACATCCATCAATGTAGAAAAGTGATGTAAAATTATAATATTTCGTAATTTAAAAAAATATTTGCATACAGACCACCAGGGAAAACTCCCGATCATAGATATATGTGTATATGTGTATTTCTCTGGCTTTGGATGGCCACAGTCCTCCACTTCACCTTGGTCCCGCATTCATTTCAAACGACCGATACCCTGTACCAAGATGGCGGCTCTATTGACGCATTCCTTCCAATAGACAACAATAGGCCAGGCGACATCTAGTGTATATATCTATGCTAAATACACTACAATTACTATGGTATAAGTACAAAATTACAATATACAAAAGAGAGAGATTGACTTAGAATGTCACTTACCGGATTTATAATGATTTCATCAGCTGTAGTTTGTAGTTTTACGCTGAGGTTTTCTCCTCTAAGAACTTATGTGTGTCGCCATCTTGTGGCAGAACATCAACCATCTTTGCTCTGCTCAGTATGACAGGCTGCTGGCTGCAAACTTGCTGTATCTCAGAAATTATAATTATTTAAAATAGGCACTATCCTTATGAATAAACTGCATAGTTGCAATCTAAACAACTACATTCTCACCTAAAAGAGCCTCAAAAGTACATTATGTTGTCCAACAGCTGCAATATTTGTCAAACTGTAGTGAGTTTATTGATCTGCTGTCACTCTATGTGGATGGAGTAATACACAAGGGTGAAGAGGCTGTATGAGTTCTGATATTGCAGAATATTGCACGGCTATCAGCCAATCAGATTCAAGAACCAGACTGAACTGTTGTATAAATGTACAGTGAGGGAAATAAGTATTTAATCACACTGTGATTTTTCAAGATCTCCTGCTTAGAAATCATGGAGGGATCTGGAATTTTCAGTATAGGTGCAATTCCACTGTGAGAGACAGAATCTAAAAATAAAAATGCAGAAATCACATTGTATGACTTTTTAACAATTTATTTGTAAGTTACTGTGTGAAATAAGTATTAGATCACTTGAGTCAAGCATTTTAAATATTTAGTACAGAAGCCTTTGTTAACAATTACAGAGCTCAAAGGGTTCCTGTAGTTCTTCACCAGGTTTGTGTACACTGAAGGAGGAATTTTGCCGACTGATCTTCTCTAGATCTGTCAGGTTTCAGGGCTGTCGCTGAGCAACATGGAGTTTCAGCTCCCTCCAAAGATTTTCTATTGGATTTAGATCTGGAGACTGGCTAGACCACTCCAAAACCTTGTTATGCTTCTTACAAAGCCACTCCTTGGTTTTGCTGGCTGTGTCTTTTGGGTCATTGTCATGTTGGAAGACCCAGCCACGACCCATCTTTAATGCTCTAACTGAGGGAAGGAGGTTTTTGCCCAACATCTCACAATACATGGCCACGTTCATCCTCTCCTTAATACTATATTAAAAAATAAATGTTTTATTGTTTTGTTCATGTTCAAAATTAAACATTTATGTGCTTCATTAAGTGTTTTTTCCTTGCAAATAATCAAATTTTTATTAACACATTTTTAAAATACATTTCATTAATGATTAAAATAATTAAAAGATGATTTATCAACACAATGTCACGGCAATTCGTAACTTTTTGTTTTGATAGCTAATTCGTATTAATTTGTACGATCTCATTCATACAATTTAGTATGATTTGCTCATCACCCAGTGACGGTTGGGTTTAGGGGCGGGCTTGGGTGCCACACCTCCTTTTAAAAGTCGTACATTTTCGTACGACTGAACTCGTATTAGCCTCGTGAGCTCAGGCTGGATATATATATATATATTACTTGTATAGTTAGGTGATGGAAAGATACTGTTTTTGTCGCTGAATCTTTCATTCAATCGATTCATTCTAATGGTTAAATCATTCACCCAGAGTCAAGGGTTCTACCTTATTTTTTAAAACCATTTTTTATTGGCAAAAAACAGAGAATATTGTGCCTTAAATGTAAGTAACTTGTATAACATTTGTAATCGTGCATGCTAATCTGCTTAACCTCTGAGGTTTTTTGTTTGCACGTGCCTCATTACAAATCTAGCTGTAAACATTTATCAAAAATGTTACTGAAATGAGTTATACAGGTGTGAAAAGTGAAATGAAACTCACTTCATAAATAAAACACACAAAATAAACAGACTTATTATAATAAGTACAAGCCTTTTGCAATTTGATATTAAGCCGTTTTGTGCTTTCAATTTTATATTTTCCAGTAGCACAAAACACAACATAATTTAATTGATTTTTAATAATATTAATTTTAAACGATAATATATTTTCAGATTATTGTCAAACTTTGTAGGGACCGATTAGATTGTGACTGTGAATGAAAAACACTGATCATGATTCTCTCATTAATAAACTTAACAACATGTAACCAAATAATTGACTTGTTAGATGTTCTGACATTGTATTTGTTGCAGTCTTTTATCTAAAAATGACTCTGGTCATGTGTGTGTTTCAGCTGCGAGCGGTTCATGAGCAGCTCGCAGCTCTCTCATCCGGTCCGATCGTCAACCCAAGAGGAAACGAGAGAAAAAGAAGGACAAGAAGAAGAAGAAGAAGCCCGAGAAGCGCAGAGGAAGTCGAAGTTTGATGAGTGATGAGCGGGACAAACCTGCCAAACTGTCCAAAAGCAAATCCAGCAGAGCCTCACTCTCATCCTCACAGAGCAAGAAGGGCCCTACCAAGAAAAGCAGCAAAAAGTTAGTTCTTTAAAAAATCTTTTCTGATTTGTATTAACAGTGGTGTGATTCTTTTACATGGCTGCTGTTGAATACAACATGAAAAACATTCTGATATATGAGAATAAATATACATGATATTAAAACAAAATGTAATATTGTGTAATACATTAATAATTACAGTGTAATATTATAAACTAGTATGTAATGTATAAAATATGTATTTCTTTATTGAAAAAAAAAAAACTCACCGGACACTTTATTAGGTACACCTGTCTAGCTACTCGTTAACGCCAATTTTTAATCAGCCAATCACATGGCAGCAACTCATTGCATTTAGGCATGTAGACATGGTCAAGACGATCTGCTGCAGTTCAAACCGAGCATCAGAATGGGGAAGAAAGGCGATTTAAGTGACTTTGAATGTGGCAGGGTTGTCGGTCTGGTCTGAGTATTTCAGAAACTGCTGATCTGCTGGGATTTTCACGCACAGCCATCTCTAGGGTTTACAGAGAATGGTAAGAAAAAGAGAAAATATCCAGTGAGCGGCAGTTCTGTGGGCGCAAATGCCTTGTTGATGCCAAAGGTCAGAGGAGAATGGCCAGACTGGTTCCAGCTGATAGAAAGGCAACAGTAACTCAAATAAGCACTCGTTACAACCGAGGTCTGCAGAAGAGCATCTCTGAACACACAACACGTCCAACCTTGAGGCAGATGGGCTACAGCAGCAGAAGACCACACCGGGTTTCACTCCTGTTAGCTAAGAACAGGAAACTGATATATTATAATTAAATGGTGTTATATATATATATATATATATATATATATATATATATATATATATATATATATATATATATATATATATATATATATATATATATATATATATATATATATTAGATGATTTGTTTTAATTTTGCATAATAATTTAACAATATGTTTTGTAATATATATATATATATATATATATATATATATATATATATATATATATATATATAGCATATAACAGTAATTGTATTCATTAACATTAGTGTATTTATTTTTTTATGTTTAATTTAATATTTAACTTAGAAATATGTTACTATATTGTTACTTTTAATATTTTTCAATTGGTAATATAGTATACTCACACCGATACAGACACACAAATATATAGACATTGAAAGATAATATATTTAATTCAAGCTAAATATTAAATTACAAATTGCAAAATTTAAACTAAATTTTACATATTCTTTGTTTCTTTTGATATTCCCTCTTTTTTAAAATTATTTAATATTTTTCCCTTTCCTCTAATTCATAAATCTATATGAGGGCTTTGTGAGGGATGTATTCGTATATACTGAGCAATCCTTACTTGTACTGTTTAGAAACACTATTTTTGTAATATTTAAGGTGTGTAAATCAGGGGTCGAAAGGGATAAGGGATAAAGAAGTACCCCCCACCCCCAAAAAAGAAGTTCTAATTCACCCTGATAAAATACCCCCACTTTCAAAAGGTGATCTACTCTAATCTTAATAATAGTATTATAAATTTTATTTTTGGGTTGACAGTCTTTTAACAATAAATTGTGAAGCTTTGTGATTTGTAACACCAAAAAAGAAAAAAACATTGATAAATTAACCCACTTCTTATTTACTGGTCTGTTATGAGCCATATCTTACCTCTTGAGCCTCCTGTCTCTTCCTGATTTGCAGTTTCTGTTTGTTTTTTGAAAATGTAATTTTCTGCATGTCTTCAAATCTGAAAATAGGATTTATTTTATAGTGTGAGTTGTTATCCGAATGTGATACAAAGCTACAAACATGTTCATTTGGACCGAGTGATTAACTAAGGTGTAGTTTTGTCAAGATACTGGAATTTCTAAATTTAATTCCTTGCAAAATAGTGATATTCAATAGGCTACTATTTTTGAAATAATAACAATTGTATCAAAAATAGTACAAATAAAAATAAAGATCTATATGCTAGAAATATGTTCAGTTTTTTTTCAGTTTTCCTCAAAATAGGGGGTTGTGAGCATTGTGGCACTTTAAATGCATGTAATGCCCGTTTCATTCATCCTTGAGCAGAAATTCCATATATGCCTCACAAAGTATTGAACATTCCAGGAAATCCCTAATATGGATGAAGGCATCCAGCTATTGCTGTAGTTGAATGAATGAAAATAAGATCCGAATAAGCATAAAAAGGCTTTAACTGATCATTTACACGACTGCGACTATAAATGGTCTACATGTGTTCCTCCAGCCATCTTAGCTATTTTCATAAGAATAAAGTTGATTTATAATCAACTGACATAGTGTAACCCCACCGGTCCTACGCCACCCAAACCGCTCCGAGCTGGTATCGAACCGGCGACCTTCCGCATGGGAATCGGTTGCTCTAACAAGGAGGCTAAAGACCATGGCCTCTAGCGTCTGTCGCTAGAGCACCTTTAGAGGTCAGAGGAGTGAGGTTTACCTGCACAGCACTTACTAGCTGTCCTCCGTTACAATAGCAGGTTACTAGATGCTAATTGACATAGTAGGTTACAGTAGAATATAGCTATAAAATAATATGCTAGATGCATGAACTCACTGTGATTTAACTATTACAGAAACAGATGTGACTGGCTATATCATACTGTATCTAGATAAATATGTCTAGATATCTATATCATATCTAGAAAGCTAATACAATTTTCGTTTTTCTGACTAATTTGCATGTGTTTACATTTATATGATGCACATGTTATTAATTACAGTTACTGTATTTCACCAAAACTACACATTTTTTACTGTGAAAACAAATATTAAGCTTCATCAGTAGTTAGGACTATTCAGTTTCGCGAAACAGTTGTATTATTACCTCATCAGCTTCAGCTCCTCAAAATAATGAATGAATGATCACAGTGCAGTGGTGGAATTTTTTAAACACCATGTGACAACAGTCCCACTTCCACCTGCTGGTAGAAACAGGTACTTAATTACCTGACTTTATTAAGGTATTTAATTACCCGACACAAACGCTGTTAAGTGGAACGCGCGTGATGTATGTGGTAATTTTAAGGACTTAGATAACAAAATAAATGTTATACAACCTATTTTTATTTAAGTGCAACATATTCCAAAAGATCAGGGGCTTTTGACAATTTATCAGGGGCTTAAGCCCCCAAAGCCCCCCGTCTCGCTACGCCGCTGGTGTAAATAATAAAACCTGAAACCAGTATAACTATAAACAAAAAAACCTTAGTAAATCAGAAATGGTTAGAAAAGATATTGATTGAATTGTTAATGAAACTGAATGCCGTAAATTAGTTTATTGGAAATTCTACTACAGATCTGGTGTAGGTTTGGACTGATAAAATGTTATTAGCTTAAACTTCAGCGTTCAGTGTTATTAATATCTCCTTTTGCTTTCATTTCCACAGGAACACAAAGAAATCCTCCTCATCTCGTTTTCCAGCGCCCCCAGAGGTCTCGCTGCCTCATTATGACTCTGAGGAGGAAGAGGACGGTCTTCCCATGAGCTACGACGACAAGCGGCAGCTCAGCCTGGACATCAACAAGCTGCCCGGAGAGAAACTGGGCCGCGTGGTTCACATCATCCAGTCCAGAGAGCCTTCACTGCGCGACACAAACCCTGAGGAGATCGAGATCGACTTCGAAACGCTCAAACCGTCCACACTGCGTGAGCTGGAGAGATACGTGATGACCTGTCTGCGCAAGAAGCCCCGCAAACCATACGGTGAGAGGAGATTTAACACTGATAAAGCGAGATAGTTGTCTAAAATAGACTGCATCTCAATATAGAAGTTGGAAATTTGTTACCAACTCAAACTTGGAAGTTTTACAGATGGTGGCGGCAGCACTTGGTTTGTTAATAATCTATGCTTAATATTCAGATTATTACAATGCAAGTCGCACATCATTAAAAACGATAGCAAATTACGTTAACTCTGATGCTTTTATTTTAAAGACTTACTGACTGACTGACTTACTAACTGACTTACCGACTTACTAACTAACTAACTAACCGACTTGCTTACTAACTAACTAACTGACAGACTTACTGACTTACTAACTGACTTACCGACATATTAACTAACTAACTAACTAACTAACTGACTTACTAACTAACTAACTGACTAACTGACTGACTGACTGACTGACTGACTGACTGACTGAATGACAGACAGACAGACTGACTGACTTACTAACTGACTTACCGACTTATTAACTAACTAACTAACTGACTTACTAACTAACTAACTAACTGACTGACTTACTGACTTACTGACTTACCGACTTACTAACTAACTAACCGACTTGCTTACTAACTAACTAACTAACTGACAGACTTACTGACTTACTAACTGACTTACCGACATATTAACTAACTAACTAACTAACAGACAGACAGACAGACAGACAGACAGACAGACAGACAGACTGACTGACTTACTAACTGACTTACCGACTTATTAACTAACTACCTAACTGACTTACTAACTAACTAACTAACTGACTGACTTACTGACTGACTGACTTACTGACTTACTAACTGACTTACTGACTTATTAACTAACTAACTAACTAACTAACTAACTGACAGACTTACTGACTTACTGACTTACTAACTGACTTACCGACTTACTAACTAACTAACTAACCGACTTGCTTACTAACTAACTAACTAACTAACTGACAGACTGACTGACTGACTGACTGACTTACTGACTTACTAACTGACTTACCGACTTACTAACTAACTAACCGACTTGCTTACTAACTAACTAACTAACTAACTAACTAACTGACAGACTGACTGACTGACTGACTGACTTACTAACTGACTTACCGACTTATTAACTAACTAACTAACTGACTTACTAACTAACTAACTGACAGACCGACTGACTTACTGACTTACTAACTGACTTACCGACTTATTAACTAACTGACTTACTAACTAACTAACTGACAGACTTACTGACTGACTGACTTACTAACTGACTTACCGACTTACTAACTAACTAACCGACTTGCTTACTAACTAACTAACTGACAGACAGACTGACTGACTGACTGACTGACTTACTGACTTACTAACTGACTTACCGACTTATTAACTAACTAACTAACTAACTGACTTACTAACTAACTAACTAACTGACTGACTGACTGACTGACTGACTGACTGACTTAGAATCCGAAAGAGCTTTATTGCCAGGTATGTTCACACATACGAGGAATTTGTTTTTGTGACAGAGCTTCTACAGTGCAACAGAATTACAGACAAGACTAAAAAACAGATAATAAATATATTTTAATAAGTAGTGAATGCAAATATACAAATTGACAAGTGTATGTACAGCTATATTACTATATACAACATAATCTGTGCAGCTGTTGTATGTGCAAATTGGCATGTAAAGTGTGTTGTTAAATAAGTGTATGTGTGTATAAAAGTGTATAGCAAGTAGTGATGTTGGTTCCACAATTACTATCATCAAGTGTTCATGAGATGGATTGCCTGAGGGAAGAAACTGTTTCCGTGTTGGGCTGTTCTGGTGCGCAGTGCTCTGTAGCGTCGACCAGAAGGTAAAAGTTCAAACAGCCAGTGTGCTGGGTGTGAGCGGTCCAGAGTGATTTTGACATCCCTTCTACTCGCTCTGGATAAGTACAGTTCTTGGAGAGTAGGGAGTGTTGTACCAATGATTCGCTCAGCAATCTGAACTAATCGACGTAGTCTTTGGAGGTCGGATTTAGTAGCTGAGCTAAACCAGACAGTTATTGATGTGCAGATGACTGATTCAATGATGGAGGTGTAGAACTGTTTCAGCAGCTCCTTTGGGAGGTTGAACTTCCTCAGCTGACGAAGAAAGTACAGCCTCTGTTGAGCTTTTTTGACAATGGAGTCAATGTGAGTGTCCCACTTCAGGTCCTGAGAGATGGTGGTGCCCAGGAACCTGAATGACTCCACTGCTGCCACAATGCTGTCCATGATGCTCAGTGGGGGGAGAGCAGGGGGGTTTCTCCTGAAGTCCATTATCATCTCCACTGTTTTGAGCGTGTTGAGCTCCAGGTTGTTGTGACTGCAACAGACATCCAGCTCCTTAACCTCCTGTCTGTAAGCAGACTCGTCACCATCCTGAATGAGGCCGATAAATGTGGTGTCGTCTGCAAACTTTAGGAGCTTGACAGAGGGGCCTCAGCGTCAACGCTTGACAGAGGGCGTGTCTGAAGTCGGGGCTGACGCGATCGTCATAGCAGCGTCAGCCAATGAAATTAGTAAGCAATAGGCCACTGTCTGAGCTGGTGTATTTGCATACATCGATCTGATTGGCTGCAACGCCACTGAAGCGGCGCTGGCGAATTCACAATGCAGTTCGGCAACGCCTGACGTCACCCATTCAAAGTGAATGGGGCGTTACTGACTAAAGCCGCGGTCACACTGGACTTTACTCCCCATAGACTTCCATTCATACGCACGCGATTGCGTCAGACCGGAAACGCAGGGTCATGCGCAGAGATGTATAGTAACGAAGTAGAACTACTTCACTACTGTACTTAATTACTAAAAGGCTGTATCTTTACTCTACTGGAGTATTGTTTTTTTCTCCTACTTCTACTTTTACTTCAGTACATATTTTCGATGAGCTTAATACTTTTACTCCAGTAGATTTTTTATGTGTTGCAGTTACTCGTTACAATTATAAAAATGTTAGAAATCAATCATTTATTGATCAGATGATCAAAGAAGACAGTGCTGCCTGCCTGCACTTTAGTTTGTTTTAGACATGGAAAACCCAGAAATTCCACCTTCAACTCCTTCACTTTCAACTGTTCGTGGCGATGAGGAAAAAGACCACCCGTGACCCTATTTAGAGCCAATGTTTGCATTTGTCGGAGTGAAAGACAGTTCATATAGAATGAAGTGCATACTCTACTGTCGGATTTGAAGAAACATGTCAAGTTAAAGATAATATAATACACAAAACAGCAGTTTGAGCTATTCATAAGAGCTAGATAAGGTAACTAACGTTAGCTACCCGCGATTCATATCATGCTGCAATGTTCACATAACGTTAACTGTCTATCATAAAGGCTGTCATGCTGAATGGTGTTTTTGACCCATCATATATATATATATATATATATATATATATATATATATATATATATATATATATATATATATATATATATATATATATATATATATATATGTATATATATATATATATATATATGTATATATATATATATATATATATATATATATATATATATATATATATATGTTTATATTATAAATCCTAAACCATGGTTCTTTTTGTTCTGCTTAATCCTGTGCCCCAAAAAGATATTTAAAATAAACATAACAATATGTCTTTTGACTGCTTTTTTAAAAATAACTACATAACGCAATACTTGTACTTTTACTTTCAGTACTTGAGTAGTAAATTTTTAAAGAAACTACTTGCAATACTTAATACTAAAAGTACAAAAAATGTTGAAAACTTTAGTACTTCCACTTAAGTATTTTGCTTAAAGAGCACTTCAACTTCTACTCAAGTCACTTTTTTGATAGAGCACTTGTACTTTTACTTAAGTCTGGGTCTCTAGTACTTTATACATCTCTGGTCATGCGTCGAGTTTCGCAGGTTGCTGCAGTGCAAAGTTCAAGCTTGGTGAACTCTGACCTGTGAAATCGCATCACTTGACAGCGTGAGACCAATGCAGGATCAAAACATGACCTCTCTGAACAGAAATTTAAAACATGGAGCAATCGCTCGCTTTTTTAATGTCTAATCATCTTGTTTAATCCCGCCCCTTTCCGCAGTGCCGTACAACAAAATTTCGCAAGCTCAAACTCTAGTGTGACTTCGGCTTTACTGACTGACTTACTGACTTACTGACTGACTTACTTACTGACTTACTAACTGACTGACTGACTTACTGACTTACTGACTGACTGACTGACTTACTGACTTACTGACTGACTTACTGACTTACTGACTGACTTACTGACTGACTTACTGACTGACTTACTGACTGACTTACTGACTGACTTTCTAACTGACTTACTAACTGACTTTCCGACTTACTGACAGACTCACTTACTGACTGACTCACTGACTTACTGACTGACTTTCCGACTTACTTACTGACTTACCAACTTACTGACTGACTTATTGACTTACTGACTACTTTACTGACTTTCTAACTGACTTACTGACTGACTGACTTACTGACTGACTTGCTGACTTATTTACTGACTACTTTACTGACTTACTAACTGACTTACTGATTTATTTTCTGACTTATTTTCTGACTTACTGACTGACTTACTGACTTACTTACTGACTTACCAACTTACTGACTGACTTATTGACTTACTGACTTCTTTACTGACTTACTAACTGACTTACCGACTTACTGACTTACTGACTGACTGACTTACTGACTGACTGACTGACTGACTTACTGACTGACTGACTGACTTACTGACTGACTGACTTACTGACTGACTTACTGACTGACTTACTGACTGACTTACTGACTGACTTATTTACTGACTTCTTTACTGACTTTACTGACTTCTTTACTAACTTACTAACTTACTTGCTGACTTATTTACTGACTACTTTACTAACTTACTAACTGACTTACTGATTTATTTTCTGACTTATTTTCTGACTTACTGACTGACTGACTGACTTGCTGACTCACTGACTTTGTCACATCCACCATGTAAACAATATAAACTAATGCATACATTGTGTGCATAAATCATGCTATGAACATAATATTAAAATGCTGATTTTAAAAAAGCCTAGATTAAAAGAAGATGACCTTTTCTGTCATAATCTTTAGCAAAACATCTTGTTAAAAAGAAAATAAATGAATAAATAAACCTTGCATACAGATTAAAAAAATGAATGGTGAAAAGAGCGCTCTTTTATTATTTTATTACACAGCTGTCAGTCAGCGGCTGCTTTTTTCCCCCCCTAGATCATTGCATCTTTGCCGTGTGCAGTGTAAATGCAGACATCGGATACCAGTCACATTTAAAAGATGACGTAAGCGGGTCGTCACAAAATCCTAATTGACCATCAAGATCTGCAGTGTAAATGCAGCCTTAGTTAGGATTATTTGTTGTGCAACACATGCAGTAATTCAAATGTGTGTGTGTGTAGTAGTGAAGACTGGAGGAGGAGGGAAGAGTCGAGAGGAGCTGGCTCTGGAGAAGAAGAGAGAGCTGGAGCAGAGACTGCAGGATGTGAGCGGACAGCTAAACTCCACCAAGAAACCCCAGAAACCCAAAGGTACGGCTCACACCAGCGGCTCTATGTTTTCTAGCTGATCTAATATCAACAAGTGTGCTCTGAAGGCCTGAGGCTGCTTTTATGGGATGCATTTAGTGTAGAGTTGTTGTTGAAGAAGCAAACAACTCGGAGAGAGAGAGAGAGAGAGAGAGAGAGCAGAGGTGAAGAAGAGTCTGGGGAGTACATACAAGATGAGCTCTTGTGCTGCAATAAAACCACAACAAAATGCTGTTGTGCAGTAAATAAATAGATCTGCATGATCAACTGTTATTATTGCTCCGTTAACTCAGTTTTGGATGAATTCATGAATTTGGTGAACTTTAACATGAACCTCTAAGAACTAAATAACTTTTTATTTATTTTCCAGGAAGAGAACATGTTGATGGTTTAGCATTAGATGTTAAAATAACCATAAATGTTGCTGTAAATATAATTTAAGTAATTATAAAAAGTAAATAAAGTTATTATTTGTTATTATTTTTAGTATTACTATTTTCATTAGCAAATGATAAGGTTTAGGAACGTGTTGTGATTAGGGTTGTCGCAATACCATTAATTAATCATACAATACTATACCAGCTGAAGTATTACGATACCAAGTAGTATTGCGATACTGTAATTCATAACTCAAATTATAAAGAAAAATGTCAGAAATACTATATTTTATGTTATAATATGACTACTTGAATGTAATTCATAATTCCCTTAAGGCCAACAAGTATTATTTGCACCCCACTTCACCTAAAATTTATTAGTTTTTCATCTAATTTTTTTTTCAGTCTTATCAGGTAACAATCAAAAGTAATTCAAAATTTCACTTTGCGAGTCGTTCTTTTAAAGAGATTGTCGCGGTCGCTAATAAATCATATTAACAGGAACAGAAATAAACCCATTTAGATGTGCATTCCAACTGAAGCGTTAGAAAACGTGCAATAGGCTATTATAAAGAAAATTGTCAGAAATACTATATTTTATGTTATAATAGGCCTACTTGAATGTATTTCATAATTCCCTTAAGGCCAACAAGTATTATTTGCACCCCACTTCACCTACAATTTACTAGTCCTTTTGTTTATTTTGTAGATAACTGACCAACAAAAATACATTAAAATAAAGATACAAGTTATACCAAATGAAATTTGTTACAAAAAGAGCATTTTCCCAGCACAATTAGGCTATATGAAGTGGTCAAAAAATGTCAGAAATGCTATATTTTATGTTATAATAGGCCTACTTGAATGCATTTCATAATTCTTTTAAGGCCAACAAGTATTATTTGCACATTGATATTTTGGGTTTTTCATCAAAAAAATGTTTTCAGTCTTATCAGGTAACAATCAAAAGTAATTAAAAATTTCACTTTGTGAGTCGTTCATTTAAAGGGCCACGAAACCTCCCTGTCTCAGCAGGGTGTTTTCTCACCTCTAGTTTGGGAAAAAGTCAGGAAAGTGGGCGTGTCCAGCTCTGTTTAGGTGGGAGTGTCAGGGGAGGGAAAGTGGGAAGGATTTGCAAATATGGGAGCTTTCGTTTGGGCACGCGCTGATTTTCAGAGGCGAGGCAAAACAAACACGCAGACAAAGGGGAGAAAGACAGTGACTGTGTTTACATGGACATCAGTAATCGAATTACTTGCCAAATTATTAATTTGTTGACTTTAACTGCAGTTTGGCACTTTCACTTTTTATTCAGGAACATCCACTTTGATTCCAGACAATCAAACTTGAGCTGTGTCTTTTATAAAAAAGAGACGAGCGGCAAATCCGCATTTCATCATTACCAGATGTGAAAAGCTCTCGGGTAAAAAAGTTCCTTACAAACGCATTTCTGTCACGTGCACTGTAATCCACACGTGAGTCCAGCTGCACTCTCATAGCGGGGAAATGAAAACAAAACCTTCATTGCAGCACACTAATAAATGCAACATTGACGACTAGGGGTGTGACAAGATCTCGTACGATGAGATCTCACGAGATTAAATCGCGGCGAGATTTCTCGTCGAGGTGAAAAGTTTTCTCGTGAGTTGTGATGCTATGATGGAGCGTGAGGGTGAAATGAGCATTGATGATTGGAGGCAGGATTGGATTTGATCTGCAAATAAAGTGCTTTGCACACACCTGGCAACCCAGGCTGGCCTCAGAGTTGCGCTTATCACTCAGTTGGGTGGGCGGGTGTGACGTAACCGCTTTTTTCACCGGAGTTCATCAGGTGCCGCATCCAACATAGGCTACAACTACAGCCTCACACATTATTGTTCGTATCAATGCAATGGAATAGCACTTCAGATATGCTGAAAGGCATAATCGTCGTACACAAATGGAATTACGACGTGGAGTATTCCTATTTTAGTCTTATTATTGAAGTGCAGATATGTAAACGGCGTAATCAAACTATTAACACTGTGAAGGACTTTTAGCCGCATTTTGCGACAGGACCTACACACCTAGCGAGTCAGTAAAGCACCACAGACGCACACATCTCTAAGCGCGCGCAAACAAACACACACTCACTGAATCAACTCCTGGAGACTCATCGTCACATCATCATCACGGAACACACGTTTATACTGTCCGGGAAAAGCTGATTTTTTTTTTTTTTTCATTCTGCGAGAGGATCAAACTCCATTAAACAACTCTCCTATCAGTCCTTCATATTCGCATGATCGCATCCAGTAGCTCAGAGTGAGTCACGGGGCCTGAATGAAATCTTGCTAATTGAAAGTGAAACTCATTTATTAAATTAAAAATTAAATACAAAAAAATTACATATATTTGTTTCAGTGTGTGAAAATAAGTTTGAATATATCATGTGAAATTGTACAGGGGGGAAAACAGTCGGTAGAGTTTATAGCTAAATATTTAGCAGTGTTTGCATGTCCTTTATGACATAGAATTCATTTAAATAGAAATAAAATACCATTCATTACAATGTTTTTAAAAAGCATCTAAACTGTTTTTTATTTTGTGAATTTTTTATTTTTTTTTTTCTAGTTGAATAAAAATCATATAAATAACTATGCATGCATGCATGAAATTCATGAAATGTGAAATTAATGGCATTTTTATTGTTACTATTAAAAATAAATATTTTCAAAAAACTACTAAGCAGCACAAAGCAAAACTAATTTCCATTCATATGTTAGCAAATATTTTGCTAATATTTAAAATTATATATAAAAAGATTATTTTCCATTCACATAGGCTATAAGCAAAATATTTATCAGTGTTTGCATGTCCATCACTGCGTATAATTCATTAAAATAGAAGTAAAATAACATTCATTACAAGTTGATTTAAAGAAAGCACCTTAGTAGTTTTGCGATTTGGGTTTTTTTCCCAGTTGAATAAAAGACTATTTTCCATTCATATATTTCATCATTGAGGATTTCTTAAAAATAGTGTAAAAATCTCATCTCGTCTCGTTCTCGTGAGCCCTATCTCGTCTTGTCTCGTGGAGTAGGCATCTCGTCACATCCCTACTGACGACCCGTGTCTCCAAATTCTTGTTCTTTCACTTGTTTTGGCAACACAACATGGCGTCTCTCTCTCGTCTGAACACTGTAAGAGGTAAAACCGTCTTCGAAGCTATCATGCATATTAATGAAGTTGAACCGAATACACAATAGAGCGTGCTGATTGGTTTGAACCAAGTCTTTCTCATGAATTAATGCCGCGCACTCAGAGTCGTCACGATGTACTCGCAGGTAGAGACAGCCACTCTCCGCGCTGGATTTACACGCAAGTATCTAATCGTCGTGACGCAGCTTCAAAAATTAGTTTCAAACCAGAAGAACCAATTTGCTCAAAAAAACGCAAAAACAACCAATATTTACTTTTTAGTGCAATATATGTGTCCTAATAGTGTTTATAGCAGCGTTGGACACAGATATGACTGTCAACAGCTCAAAAAATGTGTATTGGCGTTTCGTGACCCTTTAAAGAGATTGTTGCGGTCGCTAATAAATCATTTTAACAGGAACACAAATGAACCGGTTTGAATGTGCATTCGAACTGAAGCGTTAGAAACGTGCAATAGGTTACCATAAAAGCCATGAATTCTACACAATTTTCCAACCTTAGAAGGCTCCACAGACTATTCAAACAAAATGGTTTAATGTTGCACAAACGTGTGAGCATTTTAGTGACTTTTCCCACATTTGCTGTAAGTTTTTGACTGTTCTAAAGCATAAAAATTCCATAATATGTTTGCAGATATTTCAGAAGCATGCTAAGTGAACATTCTTGTTTATCTGAAAAACAATACTGAAGTCAGATATTCTGCTTTAAAAATATCCGTTACGTGCTGGAACGTCTATTAACCCACTCAATGCCAGTTTAGCCGATTATATTTCAGCACTCCAGGTTGCCTTGGTGGAAAACAGCGTATTTCATTCATTCACTCAGGAAGGCTCTCAAAGCATGTGTACGTGTCTGAAATGCGACCTCCGGTGGACAGTAGCAGACTCCAAAATGAGACGCAGATTCAAAGTTCCACATGAGGTGGTTATTAATTAGCAAATAATATAAATATTACAAACGTAAGCATTAGTTGAGCAGGTTACATTGTAACCGCGTGTCCTAACAGCACGCTACATGACGAGATTTGCAGTTTTAAGAAATTTGGTTGTTTGCATCAGACGAAACACGACAGAAATGTAAATACAGCCATTCAGAAGCACAGAATAGTGCACTCACTCATGAAATGGTAAGGTTTATAATCTAATTAATACATATTAAACCTCTTTAACATTATTAAATGTACATGCTGAATCACTGATATGTGTTTTGTAACTTGGCTTGCACTGAGTCACAGTTCTAATTTCAAACGGTTGATTTTATTTTGAATATCTGAGGCTGCTGCTTTGAGTAGTATGGCAATAAATGTCATGTAAAATCGCATTCAAACTCTGAAAACACTGAATAAAGCACATGAGGTGTGCCTGAGATGATCAATGAAGTTGCAGCCGGTCCCGGTCCCCCATTCGAGAGTTCACACTTAGCTGATGATTGATGATAAAACGTAATTGGCATGCTGTTCCGGGAGAGAGCCCTGAGCTCAGAATATCCTTGAGGCCGGGGCTCCCTCCCGTTTGAAGGACGAGAGGAGAGTTTGAGATCAGGTAGGTCTCGAGAACTCCCCTGCTTGTGGACTGCTGAGATAAATTTGACTAAGAGTTGCCTTAGGATGCTATTTTGAAGTAGTCAATTTGTTAATGGTGTGTGTCTTTGGACGGTGGGTGGAAACTGGAAAACCCGGGGAAAAGCCACGCGAACACGGGGAGAACATGCAAACTCCGCACAGAAACGCTGATCGGCTCGGAGAGTGCCGAACCAGCTCCGCTCTGGCTGTGAGGCAATAGTGTTAACCACTGGGCCACCGTGCCACCCTATCAGAGAAGGGGTGGAAGGGGGAAATTTTCAAGACTAAGATGACTGGTGGAAGCTCTGGTAATTTATAGTTTGTCAGTATTCATCTGATTGGTGCAATATACGGAGGTGATGAGGTACCAGCTGTGTTCAATCATAAGCACATGATCCTCTCAAAATTAGTTTATAAATAAACCACACTTTGAATTTGACTTTGAATTTATGATTCACCAATCAGACAATTCCTAAGTCACTATAAATACCCTAAGTTCCATAGAACAGCCATCTTCGTTTTGGAAGAATCCCCCCTTTCACCCCTACTTCTCCTTCTTTCCTAGATGGGTGGCATGGTGGCCCAGTGGTTAGCACTGTTGCCTCACTGCAAGAACGTCACTGGTTTTAGTCCTTACCAAGCCAGCCGACGTTTTTGTGTGGAGTTTAGACGTTCTCCCCGTGCTCACGTGGGTTCCCCCCGGGTTCCCCTGTTTCCTCCCACCGTCCAAAAACATGCAACTTAAGTTAATTGACTAATCCAAATCAGCACCAAAGACATGCTCCTAGTAAGTATTTATCTCTTAAGAGCTATCACTATCTGTTCATTAGCTACTACAGCATGGGAGTTCTCGAGATCTACCTGAGCTCAAACTCCCCTCTCACCTTGCAAACGGGAGGGAGCCCCTAGCTCGAGGATCTTATGAGCTCAGGGCTCTCTCCCAGGACAGCATGCCAAACAAGCTTTATAATCAAAGTGTGAACTCTTGAATTGTCAGTTTATCCTGTTGTTCACCTGTAAGAAATAGAAGCTGTTTCTAAAATATCAATTTCACGTGTTGGTTAGTACAAAAACTCCTTTTAATATGAAAATATTACTTTTATTGCTTGCCGTTGTTTTTAGTTTTAACACAGATAGTCAGGCACACTCCTCTTGGTGTCCTCAATTTGGCAACCTTCGTTTGCGGAAGCTCGGAGCAGAGTACAAAATGTGTTTTGAACCAGGAATGCAATACCTAGTTCAACCACTGGGTGTCAAACTTGCATACTGCACCTTAAACCATGTCAAAAGCAAAACTCTCTATTGTTTTTGTTTCATCTGTTCCAGCAGAAAAGTCCAGCAGTGCGGAGCCTCATCCAATGGTGTCCCGTCTCAGCGGCAGCAGCTCCAGCTCCGACTCTTCCTCCTCATCTTCCTCCTCATCCTCATCTGATACCAGCGACTCAGACTCCAGGTGAACCCGGACACTATCCATCCTGGGAAACAAACGTTCACAGACACACTGTTTTTTCTGTGCTCCACCGTTTACTTCAGTGTAAAAACATACGTGTGTATATACTACGTAGGACGAGTTTTTTTCTTTTATAAAGAAGACTTTTACCAAAATGCCCATAATGGGAAACCGTGGAATCATAACTACTTTTCTTAGTTGACGGAGTAGCTTGTTGTTTTGTTTTGCTTCCATTTTGGACTCTTTGATTTCTGTCTGAACATTTATGGCTTCTCTCTGCACTGCTTTATTGGTCAGGGCCACCATTTAGATCTGGTTTTGAGCCAGCGTTCAACTTGCATTTGATTTCATGAATGAAGGGAATGAGAGTTTAGGAACTGCTTTAGATTTGCATTGGCTTTAGAGAGTTCTGCTGCTGCGCTGTGATGCATTAGACCGCTCTGAATAATTTAGTAGATAAAAAGCAAATCCCAAAGTTGTTTCCATAAGACGTTTGCAGCACATGCATTAAAGGAGAGTTCATCTAAAACTTACAATTTACTAAAAGCTTCACACCATCCAATGTGTTTTAAATGAGAGTTTTTAGCTGAAACTGTGCTTCTTGGTGACATTATTATTATTATTATTATTATTATTATTATTATTATTGTTATTATTAACAGCAACAACTATTATTATTATTATTATTATTATTATTATTATTATTATTATTATTAACAGCAACAACTATTATTATTATTATTATTATTATTATTAACAGCAACAACTATTATTATTATTATTATTAATAATAATAATAATAATAATAACACTACCACTAATAATAATAATTATTATTATGTCAATATTAATGATAATAGTAGTAATAATAATAATAATAATAACAACTACTATTAATGCCATTTCTCCAATATTACTTTTTAATGTTGTTTTTGTTGTTATTGTTACTATAAATAATAATAATAGTAATAATAACAACAACAACAACAACAACAACAACTATTATTAATGCAATTGCTCCAATATTATTATTATTATTATTTTTAAATTATTATTATTATTCATAATGGTAGTAGTAATAATAATAATAATAATAAGTTGTTGTTGTTGTTATTATTATTGTTATTATTATTATTATTGTTGTTGTTGTTGGTGGTGGTGGTGGTGGTGGTGGTGGTGTTGTTATTATGATTAATAGTAATAATAATAATAACAGCAACACCACCAACAACAACCACAACAACAACAACAATGCTATTAATCATAATAATAATAATAATAATAATACAACAACAACTATTATTAATGTCATTGCTCTAATATTATTTGTAATATTATTATTATTATTATTACTATTATTATTATTGACAACACCAACTACAATAATAATAAAAATAACAACAACAACAACTACTACTATTATTAATGCTCCAATGTTTGTAATATTATTAAAAAATTTTTATTAATATAAATAATAATAATAATAATAATATTGAAGCAATTGCATTAGTAATAGTTGTTGTTATTATTGTTGTTGTTGTTGTTATGATTAATATTCATAATCGTAGTAGTAGTAATAATAATAATAATAACAACAACAACAACAACCACAATTGGTATTATTGTTGTTGTTGTAGTTGGTGTTGTCATTATTATTATTATTAGTAGTAGTAGTAGTAGTATTATCATTATCATTATTATCATTTTTATTATTATTATTATTATTACTATTAACAACAACAACAACTATTATTGTTGTTGTTGTTATTATTAATAGTAATCATAATAACAACAACAACAACTATAATATTAATAATAATAGTTGTTAATAAAAATAATAATAATAATAACAACAACAACAACAACAACAACTATTATTATTATTATTATTGTTGTTGTTGTTATTATTGTTATTATTATTAGCACTTTGAGAGTAAAAAAGCACATACAGGCAAAATGAAATTAATGTCATTACTCCAATAATATTAGTTTTAATATTAATATTATTAACAACAACTATAAAAACTGTTGTTATTGTTGTTGTTATTATTATTATTATTATTATTAATTATTATTATTAGAACTTTGAGTCAACAAAATAAAAACCCAAAACTAAATTAATGCCATTGCTCCTGACGATACATTGACCTGTTATGAAGCATTAAACTTGTGCAGGAAACTCAACATTGTTTACAATATCATTAGCTTTAATTCTCAGCTTGAGCAAGTGATCCTTACTAATGGGTTTTAAAATCCTGGAGTGCATTTAAGATGCATTTGTCGAGGCTGTGAATTGAAAACAAAAATATTACAAATAATGTTTTTTGCACAGAATGATTGATTTATATTATAAGACCTCAGTGTGTGATCAGGATCCATGGGTATTAATTGTGTTCTGCCTGCCTGTATTTTTTGGCTTTCAAAGTGCCAGTAGCCATTGATATGCATGTTATGGAACGGTTTCAGATAAAACAATATATAAATCATGTAAAATAATACAAAAATTACATTGGATTGAATAATTTAACAGCCGATATTCAATCTTTGGGTAAGTCCTCTCAGTAATAAGCTTTCGTTTAGACATTGCCTTTATCTGTAAGAAGCTGATTTAATTTTAATGCGCGGTCAAGTCAATACGATGATGGTGACTCATAATAAGCTTCCCTGAAAATAGCATTCATAAATCCTCCCTGTACTGTGTTTGTTCTCCTAAACTAGTTTCAGTGGATGAAATGAGCTGTTTAAATTGAAAGTAATCTTGAGCGAGTCTAAAGGCGTCACATTTCAGCAATAGAGACTCTCATTGTTTCCTGTATATAGAGTCAAAAATGCCACAATCCTGTTTTTGCTTCTTTCTCATCTGTATTTATTTGCACCGCTCTAACCTCTCTGTTCTAGATTTATTCTTCTGGAACATGTGTAAGGAAAATCGCAGATGGTTGTGGCATAATATTCCCTGTCTGCAGTATGATTAAGAGTTTATGCACTCCCGATTATACATTGGGTTTTATTTGGATGGAAATACAAATACAACAAGTGAATGGAACAATGTCATGTGCCAGTGTTTTATTTATATATAATAGTTAATATTACATTTTTTTAAATTTATTTATTTCTATAAGTTTATTTGTTTAATTATTTATAATTTTGAATTTATATATATTTATATATATATTTTAATTTTGAATTTTTATATATATATATATATATATATATATATATATATATATATATATATATATATATATATATATATTTGTTTATATATATATATATATATATATATATATATATATATATATATATATATATATATATATTTGTTCAATTATTTATTTATTTATATATTTATTTATTTTTATTTGTTTAACTTTATTTGTTTATTTATTCATTCATTTTCTTTTTAGCTTAGTCCCTTTATTAATCCAGGGTTGCCACAGCGGAATGAACCGCCAACTTATCCAGCACATGTTTTACGCAGCGGATGCCCTTCCAGCTGCAACCCAACTTCTGGAAACATCCATACACACTTATTCACACTCATACACTACGAACAATTTAGATTACCCAATTCACCTGTACCGCATGTCTTTGGACTGTGGGGGAAACCGGAGCACCCGGAGGAAACCCATGCGAATTCGAGGAGAACATGCAAACTCCACACAGAAACGGCAACTGACCCAGCCGAGGCTCGAACCAATGACCTTCTTGCTGTAAGGCGACAGCACTACCTACTGTGCCACTGCGTCGCCCTATTTATTTATATATTTATTTATTTATTTTTATTTGTTTAACTATTTATTTGTTTATTTATTCATATATTTATGTTTATTTATTTATATATTTATTTATGTTTATTTATTTATTTATTGTTATTTATTTATATTTTTATTTATTTATTTATTTATATTTTTATTTATTTGTTTATTTGTTTATATTTATTTGTTTAACTTAATTTTTATTGACTATATTCTTTTGTTTTGGCCTTGATAACCATACATAATATTTCTCTAGTTATTTAGCAAGATATTACTGAGCTTTATTTATCCATCCATCCAAACAAAAAATTATTTCTTTAGAGAAATAATATAATGTAAATACTGTGGAAAAATGTCATTGCTCTGTTAAACATCCCTTGTTGATTTATATATCTGCCAAGCACAGAAATAGTTTCTAAAATAATTACTTTAACATAATTAATAATTGTTTAACAGAGCAGGGAAATTTTCACAGTATGTCTGATAATATTTTTTCTTCTGGAGAAAGTCTTATTTGTTTAATTTCGGCTAGAATAAAAGCAGTTTTTCATTTTTTAAACACCATTTTAAGGTCAAAATTATTAGCCCCTTTAAGCTAGTTTTTTTCCAATAGTCTACAGAACAAACCATTGTTATACAATAACTTGTCTAATTACCCTAACCTGCCTAGTTAACCTAATTAACCTAGTTAAGCCTTTAAATGTCACTTTAAGCTGTATAGAAGTGTCCTGAAAAATATCTAGTCAAATATTATTTACGGTCATCATGGCAAAGATAAAATAAATCAGTTATTAGAGATGAGTTATTAAATCTATTATGATTAGAAATGTGTTGAAAAAAATCTTCTCTCCGTTAAACAGAAATTGGGGAAAAAATTAACAGGGGGGCTAATAATTCTGACTTCAACTGTATATAAGCTCCTAACTTAAACATTGTAAATCCAGAGAAACGGGATTCTTTTTTTTTTTCCTGTAGCTGTATATACTTTTTCTCTCGCTTGGTCAATTCAGCTGCTTGCAAAACCGGATAAACCAGGTTTAAATGCTGTGGGGTGTTTTAAACAGTGTTTACCTGTAAACTTCGTCACTGCTGGGGAAAAAAATACAGCACGAGGGCTTTCAACTCAACTCAAGGACAAAAATAAGTTTTGACTGCTGGTATTTAATGACCACTCGTATGTACAACCTAGAAATATCAAGGGAATTAATAAACAAATAAAACATCAGCAAATATACATCTTCCATGCTGTATAATGGTATAAATCAGTGTTAAATCTAAGCCATATGACACCAGGTGGTTAGCACACTTCTTATGAAGTGCATCAATGTGTTTTTGAATTACATGTGTGGACATACAGTGGAAGGAAATAAACATAATCCTAAATATCAACACAACACTGGACATAAGAGCCATTTTAAACCTATAAATAACTAACACACCGGAGCGGTAATCTAACTATACTAACTACTAACACATGTACTATAAATACTTAACTATACACATAACCTAAAACTGAATATACAAGTACTTTTACATAAAACAGAATAATAAATAAGACCCTTTTGTAGTGTAAGATTAACGTTGACCTTATTCAGCCATTGAAATCCTTCACTTGCTTTGATTTTTAGATGTTATAAACAGCTCGATGTTGTAAACCAATAGGCTAAGGCCATATAATCTGCTTAAGTCGTGACATATGAAATACTGTTTCCGGGTCTAAGCCGCTACTCATTTGAATTGAGAATATATTTGTTTATGACCATCTTTTAGTCATATCACACATTAAAGTGAATTTCTTCTAAAAGCATGGTGTACATGACAGTCTCTGGACTTGCTGCATCACAGACACAGGTTCTATACTTGCTTAGATTAGATCTCATTCAAGGCAAAGCATTTGACCAATCATACATGAGCCCTGTTTGTTATGAAGATGTATTGTTATTTTGTTTTCATGCATCACAAAAGAAGTGAAACCAGACGAGCTTCAGGAATTCACTGCTCTAGTTTTCAGGCATGAGGAAACGTACGTAAGATTAATGTGGAGGAGGAAGTGCGGTAAGAAAAATCAGCTGTAAATTCTCAACCCGTGGCATTCGGCTGCTGGATTTGACATGCTGCACTTGTGTTTTGTTCATCTATATTCTGCTTTCAGGTTTTCAGGAGCTCAAGGTAAGGATTTTAATGTCTTCAAATTTAGAGCTGTACAATATATATCGGTTCAGCATCGATATCGTAATGTGTGCATCTGCAATACACTGAAAAAAATCATTCACTGGATTTACTCATTTTATTAAGGTAAGTGGTTGCAAACTATTTATATATGCTGAATTCAAACAAATTAAGTTGAACATTATTTAATTGGTTTAAATTCAGCCCATATCAATTGTTTGCAGTCACTTACCTTAAAAAATTAAAGTAAATCCAATGAATGATTTTTTTTAAGCATAGTCGCATCACAGAATCTGCAATGTTGAGATGGGATTGTAGTTGACCAGGAACTATACTACAAGACATTTAGTTGTCATTGCGAACTATAAATTTAATAAACTGTACAGTATATAAAGCCTGTGCCTGTACAACTTCAAGCAAATTTGTAGCTTTAACAAAGATTAATTGTATTATTTTTATTATTTCATTTCTGTTTGCTTTATTCTACTTATCTATATTAGGGGTGCCCAAACTTTTTCATATGAAGGACCTAAAACCAAATATCATTAAGAACCGTGGGCCGAAGCTAAATATACCAATTTTACATTAAAGTTGCCATGGGTAATTTCCTAATTTATTGCATAAAATTTAGAGATTTTTTTCAACACATTTCTAATCATAATAGTTTTAATAACTCATTTCTAATAACTGATTTATTTTATCTTTGCCATGATGACAGTAAAGAATATTTGACTAGATATTTTTCGAGACACTTCTATACAGCTTAAAGTGACATTTAAAGGCTTAACTAGGGTAATTAGGTTAACCAGGCAGGTTAGGGTAATTAGGCAAGGGCTAATAATTTTGACCTTAAAATGCTTTTATTGCTTTTTTAAAAGGCTTTTTAATTGCTTTTATTCTACCCAAAATAAAACAAATAAGACTTTCTCCAGAAGAAAATATATTATCAGACATACTGTGGAAATTTCCCTGCTCTGTTAAACATCATTTCAAGAGTTCACACTTAGCTGATGATTGATAATAAAGCGTGTTTGGCATGCTGTCCCGGGAGAGAGCCCTGAGCTCAGGATATCCTTGAGCCCGGGGCTTCCTCCCGTTTGTAGGGTGACAGGAGAGTCTGAGCTCAGGTGGTCTCGAGAACTCCCCTGCTGTGAACTACTGGATAAATATCTGGCTAAGAGTTGCCTTAGAATGCTATTTTGATTAGTCAATTTTCCTATGGTGCCTGTTTTTGAACGGTGGGAGGAAACCGGAGAACACGGGGAGAACATGCAAACTCCGCACAGGAACGCCAACCGGCCCGGAGGGAAACGGACCAGCGACGTTCTTGCTGTGAGGCAACAGTGCTACCCACTGGCCGCCATGCCGCCCTATCGGAGAAGGGGAGGAGTAGGGGTGGAAGGGGGGGGATTCTTCAAACGAAGATGACTGGAGCAAAGCGCTCTGGTAATTTATAGTGAGTCCGTGTTCATCTGATTGGCGCAATATGCGGAGTTAAGCGATACTAGCTGTGTTCAATCATAAGCACGTGATCCTCTCGAAATTAGTTTGTAAACAAACCAGACTTGGGAAATATTTTAAAAAAGAAAAAAAAATTAAAGGGGGGGGCTAATAATTCTGACTTCAACTGTATGTATTTGTAATTGTATAAAGTGTGCTACTATTGTTTAGAAATGTTTTAAGAAAAAAATCTTTCTGTTAAACAGCAATTAGGAGAAAATATACAGGGGGGCTAATAATTCTGGAGGTATAATAATTCTGACTTTAACTGTATATGGCAGAAAAACGAAACATTGCAAGGTCAGTTTTTTCCAATATGGTGCAGCCCTTCAAATCAGCGTCTGAACTTGCTGGACCAGTTTATATTGCTGTGTGTAGATTATGTTGATAGTTAAACATGGTTTTCCCCCCTCAGAGGATAATCATTTAATGTGAGTGCTGACGTACTGTTGGATGGAGATGACGACGATGATGATGGATAGTAAGGATTTCTGGAGTGTGGATCTCTCAGACATCATGGTGAAGCAGAGGCCGATGTCTTCTCGAGCGCGTTACTCCATCAGCTCCTGCTTCTGTAATCTGTCTCGCTGTGAAAAAAATTCTCCTCAATCCACAGGTAAGATCTGTCAGGGTGTCCGCGGGGTCTTTAAGTCAATTTAAGGCCTTTAAAGTACACATGAAATCAAAACTAACCATACTGATTTTGTTAGCTCCTATTGCTAGTTTTGTGGTGAGCAATTCATCTGTGCATGTCTCTTTTGCCCCTACAACCCCCCCCCAACCCCCCCCCCCCCCCCCCCTTCTACAAACCCCCCCACTCTCCTCATAACTTACACTCCCCATAAACACTGCATAATTTATTATTTAATATTTGGACAAATAAAATGGCACATATTTATCGCACTACTCGTCTTGAATTGTACATACCCACTGTACATATACAGTTGTAATTATGTTCATATCTTCATACTGCATACTTCTGATTATTAATAGCAACCTGTACATATATTCATCTATTGTATATATCTGTTCATAGATAATACCTGTATATAATGTTCATGGTACATCTCTCTCTTTCTCTGTCTGTCTCTCTCTCTCTCTCTCTCTCTCTCTCTCTCTTTCTCTCTCTCTTTCTCTGTCTCTCTCTCTCTCTCTCAATTCAATTCAATTCAATTCAATAGTTGCTTTATTGGCATGACAAATTTTACAAATGTATTGCCAAAGCATTTATAAAGTTTACATAAAAAAGTAACATGCATATATAATTTAAAAAAAAAAAACAGCACACAACATAGTAGTAGTAAAAAATAAAATAAAATAAAATAAAATAATAATTATATATATTAATAATAATCTGAATATATATATTATAATTAAATAAAATATAAATAATATATCATATTATTCAATATATCATATTTATGGTGGCTTGAGAAAATCATAACTTTCTGCCAGACTGTCATACAGACTTAAGGTTGGGCTCATTTAACTCAGACTACCAATCTGCCAAACACTGATGACCTTTTAACTTACTAGCCACACCCTAGCAACCACTTACGGCACCCTAGCAACTGTCCCATAGACTTCCATTGTAAAAAAAAAAAAAAAAAAAAAATCTGCCATTGATTTTACATTGGACATACTAACAACATACTACTCCATACCAGAAACATACTAATCATACTAGCAACATGCTAATTCATACTAACAATATACTAATCCATACTGAAAACATATTAACAAACACACTTATCATACTAGCAAACATGCGAATTCATGCTAACAGCATGCTAGTTTATACTAGAAACATGCTAGTGACATGCTAATTCATACTCAATGCTAACGGCATGCTATATTATGCTAGAAACATGGTTACATGTTAGCAACTGCCTAGCAACCACTCAGAACACCTTACAACTGCCTAGCAACACCTTAGTAACCACCTAGAACACCCTAGCAACCACCCAGAACACCTTAGCGATGGTCTAGCAACGCCTTAGCAATGAATTACAACACCCTAGCAACCACCTATCAACGCCCTAGTAGCCACTCAGAACACTCTAGCAACACCTTAGCAACCGCCTAGCAACCACTCAGAACACTATAGCAGCTGCCTAGCAACACCTTATTAACCACTCAGAAGACCCTAGCCACAGCCTAGCAAACACTCAAAACGCCCTAGCAACCACCTAGCAACACCTTAGCAACGACCTAAAACATCTTAGCAACCGCCTAGCAACACCTTAGCAACCACCTAGCAGCCAATCAGAACATCTTAGCAACTGCCTTGCAATGCCTTAGCAACTACTCAGAACACCCTAGCAACCGCCTAGCAACCACCCAGAACACATTAGCGATGGTCTAGCAACGCCTTAGCAATGAATTAGAACACCCTAGCAACCACCTATCAACGCCCTAGTAGCCACTCAGAACACTCTAGCAACACCTTAGCAACCGCCTAGCAACCACTCAAAACACCTTAGAAACTGCCTAGCAGCGCCTTAGCAACCACTCAGAACACTATAGCAGCTGCCTAGCAACACCTTATCAACCACTCAGAATACCCTAGCCACAGCCTAGCAAACACTCAAAACACCCTAGCAACCACCTAGCAACACCTTAGCAACAACCTAAAACATCTTAGCAACCGCCTAGCAACACCTTAGCAACCACCTAGCAGCCAATCAGAACATCTTAGCAACTGCCTTGCAATGCCTTAGCAACCACTCAAAACATCTAGCAACCGCCTAGCAACGCCTTAGCAACCACCTAGCAATGCCTTTGCAACGACTTAACAACCACTCAGAACACCTTGTCAACCGCCTAGCAATGCCTTAGCAACCACTCAGAACACCCTAGCAACCGCCCAGCAACACCTTAGCAACCACCTAGAGCACCCTAGCAACACCTTAGCAACCACTCAGAACACCCTAGCAACCGCCTAGCAACGTCTTAGCAATCACCTAGCAATGCCTTTGCAACGACCTAACAACCACTCAGAACAGCTTGCCAACCGCCTTGCAATGCCTTAGCAACCACTCAGAACACTTTAGCAACCACCTAGAGCACCCTAGCAACACCTTAGCAACCACTCAGAACACCCTAGCAACCTCTCTCTCTCTCTCTCTCTCTCTCTCTCTCTCTATATATATATATATATATATATATATATATATATATATATATATATATATATATATATATATATATATATATATATATATATATACACACACACACACACACACACACACACAGTATGTACAGTATGTGCAGACATCCGGTGTGTTTTTGCTCACACAGAGGTGCAGATGCCTGAAGACTTGCAGATAGTGGAGCTGGCAGTGCTTGTGCTGGGAATTCTGCTGGGATTTGTGGGATTTGTGGCAGGAGTTATTATCGCAATGAGCAAACTGGAGCCGCGAGCGGTATGATCATGACCTTCACACTGGACATAATTTCTTCATGCTGATTTATTGTATAAATAAAGGATATTTATTGAATATGTGTGTCTTTTTTAAAATCAGTTTGCCAATTTTTATCGTAATTTATTTCTTATCCAAAACAACTTGACAATTAAGAAATAGATAGATAGACAGACAGACAGACAGACAGACAGACAGATAGACATAGATAGATAGACAGACAGATAGACAGACAGACAGATAGAGACCGATAGAGATAGATAGATAGATAGATAGATAGATAGACAGAACTAACAAAGGGCGACTGGTGAGTGGGTAGATAGATAGATAGATAGACAGACAGACAGACAGACAGACAGATAGATAGATAGATGGATAGACAGACAGGTACATTTATTTTCCCTATTTTACAGTATGTGTAGGGATTAGTAATTGTTTTTGTTTGTTTAGCAGTTTTGGGTGTTTTATCGAAGAACAAACTTGTAATAAAAGCATAAAAAAGTAATAAGTAATAAATAACTTTAAAAATGTGTATATATTCAGAAATATTAAAATTTCATTTAGAGATATTAAACATAACTGGGCTATTTGTTGTGGTGCCTTTGTTGCATTTAGCAACAAAAGTAAATGTAGATATAAAATAAATATGAACTATAATAATATATAATGTACATAAATGGCTGATGAACGTGGATTGATAGTAAAAAAAAAGGAAAGAAAAGCTGGACATTCAGACATTTTATGACATGGTATTTTAATAACTCATTAATTAAATACAAACATATATTTCAATTCTTGTTATTGTTTGATTTAATTTTAATATTAGTGATTATTGCGAATGAAAAACATGGATGAGGCTAAATTATATACACTACTGGTCAAAAGTCTGGGGTCATGTTTTTTTTTCATTTTCTTTTTTTTTTTTAAAGAAAATTATTCTGTTCATGAAGGCGACATTTATTAAATGCACATTTTTTTTGGTAATTGCTAAATATTTATTACAATCTTAAATAACTGCTTTCTTATTATATGTAGTTCCAGTCATTGCTTTTGTTACTATTACCATTAATAATATTAATAATAATAACAATAATAATAATTAATATTAGAGTGATTTCTGAAGGATCATGTGAATAATGAAGCTGAAAATTCATTTTTTAAAATCACTGGAATAAATGATTAAATTAAATGATAAACTACTTTTGAACAGTTATTTTACAGTGCAATAACATTTCACTATTTTAAAATGTGGACTATAAATGCAGCCTTGGTGAGCAGGAGAAATTTATTTTAAAACATTTAAAAATCCTACTGACCCTAACTTTTTTTTTGTATATATAAAAACTGCTTTTATTCTAGCCTAAATAAAACAAATAAGACTTTCTCCAGAAAAAAAAAATATTATCAGATGTACTGTGAAAAAAAAAAAGAAAAAAAAAAAAATATATATATATATATACACACACACACACACACACACACACACACACACACACACACACATTTTTTTTTCTGCCCAACATGTAGGCAATTTAAAGTTGATATCTCAATAGTTAATTTTCAGCAAGATTTAGTTTGGCTGTAGTACCAAACATGACCACCAGTTGACATCCAATTTCCATTGGAACCATACAAGGGCTCCCCCTAGGTTTTGAGAAATATTAACTGCAATTTATCCTACTTTTGACAATATTTGTGAAGTAGACATACAATTCTAAAGTAGTATGGGAAGTTTGGTGGTATTTAAATTGAATTTGGCCTCTAAAAACATCTCAAAAATGTTATTGCACAAAAGATGTGGATTGCTGTAGCAAAGTATATGCTTTACAACTCTGATGAGGATCCTAGTTGCAAATTAATAAATAACTGTTGCTCAGTAATATCTGTAAAAAAATTTGTAGCAGATATGGAAACTGGGTATCTTACACTTTCAAATGATATATTGTTCGTTATGATTGCTTTATGTTTAGACTACAGTATTGTGGTTTAACAAGTGACATGGTAATATATATATATATATATATAGCAGATTCTGCTTATGTTTTTTACATTACCAATTTTATTTTTAACATTTCAACATTATTTCAGCGTTTTTAAATTTTGTACAGTCTGTCGATTATGTGCCTGCTGGGTGCAGATTAAAATTAAAAACAAAAATCCAAAACTATATATTAACATATATCGAAAAATTCTTTCAATTTTCAACTGTATTTTAATTTCAGTCTATATGAATGTATAATCGAGGGAATGACCCATATAAAGCCCCACTCTTTGACTGATTTCCATCACACCTCTTACATCATCAGTTTCTTTTATTTCCCAGAGATGACGAGCATCATCATATATTCATCCTTCAGTTCAGATCTCCGTCATGAACTAAGCAGATCGAGGTAATTAATTCATTCACAGTTTCAGTTCTGACAGCAGCAGATAAGCAGGCATGAGGGGAAAGCTAAGCTTAATTGCATTAATTAAATGAGGGCTGGATAATCCGCCTATGAACTCACGACTCACTTCACGTTTACCCTGAACGCAAAAAAAAGACGATGAATTAAAGGGATAGTTCACCCAAAACTGAACATTCACTCACTATTTACAGACTTTTGAATTGAGTTTTTATTTGACAGATTTTAGACAAACTGAATAAAAAATACAAGCATCCCATACATTTTGATAAAAAACTGTCGAGGATAAAACAGCCCTGGGCTTGTTTCCATTGTGGTCCTCGCTGTTTAAAAAACAAAACAAAGTAGGGCTGCAAAATACAGTTAAAGCCTAAAACAAACAGTACCTCCACATTTTAAAACAGGAACAAAATTATTCACAAATACGTTCATTCATTTTCTTTTCAGCTCAGTCCCTCCCCCAATCAGGGGTCGCCACAGTGGAATGAACCGCCAACTTATCAAGCATATGTTTTACGCAGCGGATGCCCTTCCAGCTGTAACCCTATTCACAATACAATAACATATCAAATAAAACATCATCGTCCATCATGCAAACTAATTATCCTCATCAAACAACCATCTCTTGAACACTTTTTTTTTTTTTTAACCTCCTTAAGTCTTTTATTTCCTTGATCGATTTTGGCAATTTGTTCCACATGACTGCACTTGTATATAAAAAACACATTTTCCCTTCTAGACTTCTACTGTAAATGTAAATAAACAAATATTAAAATCTCAACCCCTAGTACTGTATGAATGCTGTTGCCTCACCATTTGAAAAAAGTTCACCAAATACCTAGGAACCACATTATTAAAGACCCCCTATTATACATTAAATAGGGTCATATTTTGGTTTTAAGGGTCTCCAACAACAGTCTAATATGCATGCAAGGTCAAAAAACACTTTCATGGCCTTATAATCTGCATTTATTTTTACCTAATTTTCCCAGCGACTCCCATATGAATCGTTCAGTGATTCATTTGTTCCCAAACCCCTCCTTAGCGCGAAGCTAATCTGCGCTGATTGGACCGATGACAGCCTGTTGCAATTGGTTGACAGCGTTCAGCACGAGACAGAGTGAAATGCCCAGCACAACTTATCAACAATATAGAAGTAGTCAGAGTGCGTACACGCTTCATATTATTGTGAGGCGTGGATTTCGGCAGTGGGTGAATGTAAATACAGACGATCGGCTTGAAAATACGGACGACTAACTATTTTATTAAGCAAAAACTCCCAAGAACTGGGGAGGAAAACGACACGCGTCTCCTAGCCTGTCACACTCTACCTCAGTGTTGCCAGATGTAGCTGACTGATTACAGCCCAAAAACTATCACAAACCCGCCAAAATACAAAAAAAAACCCGCCCACTCATCTGGAAAACACGGTTGTGACAGTCGCGAAAAACACGATAAGTGTTTATACCCACACAATCGAGTTAAAAACAGTCCAAACTGTCCTTTTTTCACACAGACACAGACACACACACACACACACATTACCCTCCTCCTCAGAGGACACAACACAAAAATAAAAGTCCTTAACAGAAACATTCAAAAACAGAATACATAAGAATGTACATTAAAGAAACAACTTCACATTAGTTACTGACACCACAGAACACAGGACCCGGTTCTCACCAGTGTTATTAGGGTCGGCGCCTCCATAGAATAGTGAGGGCGGCGTCCGTGAACTCCCCCGGTTCTCCCGTTCATTCGCGACGCGCACCCCCTCCCTCCCGGTCCTCACTTTCCCCCAACAGCTGACGGTAGCCATAGCCATGACAAACAACAGGATTGCAAGCTCACAAACACGTTTAAATCCGCAAAGAAAGCGGCATGCGTCGCGTCTTTAGCGTGTTTTTTGTCGCGATATGTATAAGTGTTATATGTTGTCATGGCTTACCTGTACTCTGCTTTTCCCAACGATCACCAACCCTCATTACAAAATGGAGGAATAATCCATGAGCTGTGTATTGATAGTTCCTGTGGAGCTCTGTCAAAGTCTCATACATCAGTAGTCTTTTCTGATGCTTCCTTTTTTGCAAAAAAAAAAACCTCAACCACTGACTCTTCACAGCTTCATCTTTGGGTTGAGAATATAACACGAACTTTCCCTCAAACTTCCAATAATATCCAGCTGAGCACAGTGTCTTCATGACTTATGACTTCAGGATCTGTTTATCTTCCTCTCTTAGCTGCTGTGTTAGTGGGCGGGGCCACAGGTTTAAATTCGCGGGTCTGCGCGTGCAACCATTATGTTTCGTGTCTACGTAACGCCGAAACGGCTAAAGAATCGTTATCAAGACGATTCGTTTAAACCACTATGAGTCGACTCTTTTATAGATGAATCAATAGTTTTAAACACTGTCCACTTTCAGATTTAAGCTTTAGCTGGATATTTCACTTCACTTAGAGCTCTGTTACACACTACATAGGTCATTTTCAAAAACCCATAATAGGGGCTCTTTAAACATTTTACATATCATTCCCAGTTAAAAAAAAAAAAAACATTCTTTTACTAACAGATAACAAAAATTTTTTATGAGTTTCCTTGTTATCTTGAACAAATGAAGATATTTTGAAGAAGCTGAAATCCACTGACGTCACTTCCATAGTAGCTGGCAAAAACAATTAGCCTAGGCTTGCAATTTTCCAATACTGTTTAGAGAATTTAATTTACTCATTAAATCTATCCCTGTTAAAATGATTCAACTTGTTAAAAATCATATTTGCTATAATTCTCTGTCTGCTGTAAACCCAAAATTACATTTAGAAGATGTTGAGTTAACTGATAGAAAAAATGTAATAACCAGTGGTGTAAAGAAATAAATTACAAATACTCAAACGACTACAATTGACAGTACAAAAAGTGTAATTTACTGAGTAGTTTTACTTTTACTTTCCCTTAAGTACATTTTTAGTGATGTATTGGTACTTTTACTCCACTACTTTCCTTCAACCTGCAGTCACTACTTTTTTATTTCCTGTCTATGGGAATTAGAAAAATCTGTCCTGTGATTCCTGTCCAATCGAATCGTAAAGTAAATCGCATCATAATGAATTGCCTCAAGACATGGACGCTTTTTAATTGCAGCAAACTGATTGGAAGCATTTAAAGTGTCCAAGAAGATGTCCAAAATCTTTACACCCATTGACCCAGAGACTGTTTAGATGCATGTCACTGATGAGAAGATGGCCGAAATAGCCTTAAACACCCAGCAGGCACAAGTTCATGACGTCAGATTGACATTGTACCCCAACGTTGTGGGGACGTTGCATTTTGTTTGGAAATGAAAATCAGGTTGACATCAGAACCCAACCTTAGGTCTATGTCAATATCTGACGTCCAACCTAAAATCAACCAAATATCAACGTCTGATGATGTTACAGCTTGACGTTGTGTGGATGTTACCACTATGACCTCTATCAGACGTTGGATTTTGGTTGCCATACCTGACAAATAAATGTCAGTATTTGACGTCAATATGATGTTAGCTTAAGATGTTGGCTCTATGTTGGATTTTGGATCACTTTCTAACACAACCTATAATCAAACAAATATCAACGTCATTTGACGTCATTATTGAATGTCAAAAAAACGTTGTCATTAGACGCTGGCTTGACGTTGAATTATGGTCACCTGACATCACAATCTAAATCTAACCTAATATTAACGTTTTATGACCTTATGTGCCTGCTGAATAATATCTAAATGCACTACAGAATGTTACGTTTACACACATCCACAAATTAAATGTAAACACATCAGCTTTGTACAGTGTAATACTCACTACTTGAGTACTTTTGAAAGGGCTACTTTTTACTCAGAATCAGTTTTTCAGAATCAGAATCAGTTTTATTGCCAAGTGTGCTTCACACACACAAGGAATTTGTTTTGGCAACAGAAGCTTCCAGTGTACATAAAGTGACAAGTGACAACACAAAATTAAATATGAGAAAAAGAAAAAGGCGATAAACATTAAACAGAGATGCAGTTAGTCAAAAAGATCTGGATGTTGAATTGTATGAACACATTTGTTATAAATATACAGGTTGTAAGGTGCTGTGTACAAATGCGAATGGAGAAAGTATTGCATTGTATATTGTTATAAGGTGCTGTGTACAAGTGCGTATGAGAAAGTATTGCTCGTTTATTTCCCAGTAGGGGAATATTTAACTGTTCATAAGGTAGATAGCTTGAGGAAAGAAACTTTTCCTGTGTCTGGCTGTTTATGTGTTTGGTGCTCTGTAGCGCCGACCAGATGGCAACAGTTCGAACAGATAGTGTGCTGGGTGTGATTCGTCCAGAGTGATTTTGCGAGCCCTTTTACTCACTCTGGAAGAGTACAGTTCTTGAAATGTAGGAAGGGCAGTGCCAGTGATTCGTTCAGCAGTCCGGACTATTCGCTGCAGTCTACGGAGGTCAGTTTTGGCAGCTGAGCTGAACCAGATGGTGATTGAAGTGCAGAGGATGGATTGGATGACAGCTGAGTAGAACTGTACGAGCAGCTCCTGTGGCAGGTTGAACTTCCTCAGCTGACGAAGGAAGTACAGTCTCTGCTGGGCTTTCTTCACAATAGAGTCTATGTGAATGTCCCACTTCAGATCCTGAGAGATGGTGGTGCCCAGGAACCTGAATGACTCTACTGCAGCCACAGTGCTGTTCATGATGGTGAGTGGGGGGAGTGCAGGGGGGTTTCTCCTAAAGTCCACTATCATCTCCACTGTTTTGAGCGTTTTCAGCTCCAGGTTGTTGTATCTGCACCATAAAGCCAGTCGCTCCACCTCCTGTCTGTATGCAGACTCGTCGCCGTTCCGGATGAGTCCGATAACAGTAGTGTCATCCGCAAACTTCAAGAGCTTAATGGAGGGGTCTTTCGCAGTGCAGTCATTGGTGTACAGGGAGAAGAGCAGTGGGGAGAGAACACATCCCTGGGGGATGTGTTGTAATATTTACAACAGATACTTTTACTCTACTTGCACTAAATTTTTGGGCAAGTAATGGTACTTTTACTTGAGTATGATTTTTCAGTACTCTTTCCACCACTGGTAATAACAAACACATTCATAATATTTTTCAGAAAAAAAAAAAAAACTTACTCCTAGAGGCAAATTTTTTCTGAAACTCCATTATAGGTGATATTAATCAGAAAAGAGCCCCTTCAAATACAGTACTCCTCTATTAACAATAAAATTAAAGACATTCATTTTAAAAACTACATACAATTTACCCAGTAAATGCTTATTATCAAAGTACACTGAAATGGAGGACGTCTGTAGTTTCTGTAATGCATTTATTTTTTGAATGCAATGTTGTAAACAGTTTCTGGAAGGATCTGGCTAAATATATTTTTAAAATGACAAAACTTTGTTATTATTTTACTTTAAAAAAATTGTATTACTGTGTAAAAACAAATCCAACAAAAGTCTTGAATATATTGTTAATCTCTTTATTTTATTGGCAAAATTTCACATACACAAACAGAAATTTGCTAAGTCATCTCCCACATTTTTCCCCATGTTTTTTGTATTGACTTTGACTTCTTTATTTTCATTGTGAAATTGTTGAAAAGCAAAAAATCTGAGCTACGCATCAACTATTATAATAGTTTTTTTTATTCCCCCATTAATACTTAAAATCATTGGATGTGGAAATGCTGTAAATTATGCTTTGTAGATTTAATTTTTAATTTTTATTTATTTATTTATTTTTACCATTATTATATTCATTTTTGGGGCGTCACGGTGGCGCAGTGGGTAACACGATCCCCTCACAACAAGTAGATCGCTGGTTCGAGCCTCGGCTGTGTGGAGTTTGCATGTTCTCTCCGTGTTCGCGTGGGTTTCCTCCGGGTGCTCCGGTTTCCCCCACAGTCCAAAGACAAGCGCTACAGGTGAATTGAATAAACTAAATTGTCCATAGTGTATGTGTGAACAGCCTGATCTCACGAGGAAACGTAAGTATTTTACGTTTTGTCAGTTTAGTGGCTAATTCGTACGAATTCGTACGAGTTCAGTCGTACGAAAATGTACGATTTTAAAAAGGAGGCGTGGCACCTAACCCCACCCCTAACCCCAACCGTCATTGGGTGATGGGCAAATTGTACTAATATGTACGAATTAGATCGTACGAATTCATACGAATTAGCCACTAATCAAAAAGTTACGAATTGCCGTGAGATTGCGTTGGTGTGAATGTGTGTGTATGGATGTTTCCCAGTACTGGGTTGCAGCTGGAAGGGCATCCGCTGTGGAAAACATATGCTGGATAAGTTGACAGTTCATTCCGCTGTGGCGACCCCAGATTAATAAAGGGACTAAGTCGAAAAGAAAAAGAATGAATGAACGAATGAATATTAGTTTTTTTTAAATATTCACCTTTTATATTATGTTGTTGTATATATTATAAAAAAAACAAGTAGCATAGGCTAAGTTAATAGTTACACGTTTCTAGCTTTCTTCAAAACATCCTCTTTTGTGTTTAACAGAATAAATAAAGTCAAATAGGTTTTTAACAATCGAGTAAATGATTACAGGATTTTAATTTTGAGTGAACTTATCTCTTTAACCAGATATTCGAGTGAAAAGAAGACAATTGTACAATTGTATTGTGTACATTATACGATAATTGTATCAGGCAGTAAAAATGTTGAATTATTATATTGTTATTTACTGTGGTGGGGGTAGAGTGGGCACAGCTGCAATAATTTTTGCTTTCCTTCAGTTTCTCAGTTTCTCTTTTTTGTGGAAATCCAAAATTTTAATATAAACCCACATCTTTTGGACATCCACACACAATGCTATAATATGTGTACATATGTTAATATATGCAGAATTTAAACTTGAACAGACAAAGTGAAACGTTCCAACTGACCTCGAGCAGGGCGACGGTTGCAACAACCCACAGGGACAGTGAAAATGTAATGATAAAAAAAATTCTAAAACATCAGGGTGGATTTTTTTTTTTTTTTTTTTTTTGGTAAACCTGAATAATGTAACTTGGTTAAATGTGTTAAATTTGCCATATTAATACAGACTATTAAAAGAACAAGCAACAGACAATTATCACACCTAAAAAAACTAAACAATTTTTTTTTTACTGAAAATTCAGACTGAATGTTAAACTACTTCTTTGAACTTTTAAACAAATTATTTAATCAAAGAATTCATTCTTTCATATTAAATTTACATTGAAAATTTGATAAAATTTAAATTGCTCATTGTTATGACAAGCTTTAAAATGAATTTGCTGTTGCAACTGTCCCAACTCTGCAACCATGATTAAACAGTCTATGCTATGTAGATACAATAGCTTTAACACTTGATTGCTAAACATAATTAAAGCTAAGAAAACATTATACAAATTAATTGTTTCACCAAAACAGATTAGACAGTATGAGAAATTTTCTGAACATTAAATAAATTACTTCTTTTTCTTTTTACTTTAAAATGGGTTTTATACTGTAGGAACGGTCACATATGGCTGATTTCTCTCAGACTGAAGGAGGGTCTAACTGAGAATACTGTATGTATGAATATCATCACTCTAGCTCATTGGTGACCAACCCTGTTCCTGGAGATCGACCTTCCTGCAGATTTCAGCTCCAACCCTGATCAAACACACCTGAACCAATTAATTAGAACCTGAGGAGCACTTGATAATTACAGGCAGGTGTGTTTGATAAGGGCTGCAACTGAAAACTGCAGGAAGGTCGATCTCCAGGAACAGGGTTGAGCACCCCTGCTCTAGCTCATTCTCGAATGGAGGAATAAGTCTTGTTGCAACTGCCCCATGTTTTGTTGAAGAAGTGTTGACGAACTCAACCCACTAACTAAGATGGCACAACCAGATATTCAAGAGAAAAGAAGACTCATGTACAATTGTATTGTATACATTGTACGATAATTGTATCAGTAAACATTTAGAATTATTATATCATTATTTACTGTAGTATTTACCAGTTTTGTCCCAGGTGAAGAAGTGTTGACGAACTCAACCCGCTAATGTTAGATGGCACAGATATTCGAGTGGAAAGAAGACTGGTGTACATTTGTATTGTGTACATTGTAAGATAATTGTATCAGACGGTAAACATTTAGAATTATTATACTGTTATTTACTGTAGTATTTACCTGCTTTATCCCAGGTGGAGAAGTGTTGACGAACTCAACCCACTAGATGGCACAACCAGATATTTGAGTGGAAATAAGAGTGGTGTAGCCTACATTTGCATTGTGTACATTATAAGATAATTATATCAGATATTAAAAATGTAGAATTATTATATCGTTATTTACTCTAGTATTTACCTGTTTTGTCCCAGGTGAAGAAGTGTTGACGAACTCAACCCTCACGTTAGATGGCACAACCAGATATTTGAGTGGAAAGAAGACTGGTGTACATTTGTATTGAGTACATTATAAGATAATTGTATCAGGCAGTAAACATTAACATATTGTATGGTTATTTACTATAGTATTTACCTGTTTTGTGCCAGGTGAAGAAGTTTTGACGAACTCAACCAGCTATGGCACAACCAGATATTCGAGAGGAAATAAGACTGATGTAGCCTACATTTGCATTGTGTACATTATAAGATAATTATATTAGATATTAAAAAATGTAGAATTATTGTACAGTTATTTACTCTAGTGTTTACCTGTTTTGTTCCAGGTGAAGAAGTGTTGACGAACTCAACCCTCTAACGTTAGATGGCACAACCTGATTCGAGTTGAAGACTGGTGTACATTTGTATTGTGTACATTATAAGATAATTGTATCATCAGATATTAAATGTTGAATTATTATATTGTTATTTACTGTAGCTGTTTTGTCCCAGCCCTGCTGAAAAATCGACCAGCCTGGTTTTAGAGGGGTCTTTGGCCATTTCCAGGCTGGTTTCCAGCCATTTCCAGCCTGGTCTTAGCTGGTCAGGCTGGGAGTTGACCAGCTAAAATAAGCTTGACCAGCCAAAACCTGCTATGATTTTCCAGCCTGACCAGCTAAGACCAGGCTGGAAATGGCTGGAAACCAGCCTGGAAATGGCCAAAACCCCTCTAAAACCAGGGAGGTCGACCAGCTAAAACCAGCCAACCAGCTTAGGCTGGTTTAAACTGGATTTTTCAGCAAGGAAGTGAAGAAGTGTTGATGAACTCAAACCACGAAAGCACAACTAGATATTCGAGTGGAAAGAAGACCGTATTGTGTACATTGTAAGATAATTGTATCAGGCAGTAAACATTTAGAATTATTATATCATTATTTACTGTAGTATTTACCTGTTTTGTCACAGGTGAAGAAGTGTTGACAAAACAATCCACTAGATGGCACAATCAGATTCGAGTGGAAGACTGGTGTACGTATTGTGTACCTTATAAGATAATTGTATCATCAGATATTAAAATGTCGAATTATTATACTGTTATTTACTGTAGTATTTAGCTGTTTTGTCCTAGGTGAAGAAGTGTTGATGAACTCAATCCGCTACCGATAGCACAAGATATTTGAGTGAAAAGAAGACTCGTGTACAGTTGTATTGTGTACATCATAAGAGATTGGTATCATACAGTAAACATTTAGAATTATTGTACAGTTATTTACTATAGTATTTACCTGTTTTGTCCCAGGTGAAGAAGTGTTGACGAACTCAATAACCAACTAACGTTAATTAGATGGCACAACCAGATATTCAAGTGAAAGAAGACTGGTGTACAATTGTATTGTGTAGACCTACATTATAAGACAATTGTATCAGATCTTAAAAATGTAGAATCATTAAACCGTCATTTACTGCAGTATTTACCTGTTTTGCCTGAGGTGAAGAAGTGTTGACGAACTCAATCCGCTAGATGGCACTGTGTTCCTTCAGTCTACGCTAGCATAACTCGCGCTAGTTTTGTTACCTGATTTGACTTGAGTAAACAAACGCAGCACATTACCTCGAAACTTCAAGGTTACACGGTTGAATTTGGACTTTCCTCATATAAACCCTGAGATGTGGCCTGCTTTAAGACGGCACAGTGAGTTAATGATGCTCTCTGAGATGTTCCAGATGAAATAGCGGGTATACATTATTCATGGCCCTCGTCTTTCTGCATCATTGAAGTGTCATTAGCGTTTTCTGCTATTGATTTCATGGGCCTCGTGTTTTTTAGCTTGTCGTGTTTGAGTCTCAAAGAGCTTTTATAGAGGTCATTTAGTACACAAAATCGGTCATTTACTCACATGTGCTTTGTGTTTGGAGGATAAGGCTTGTGCTTTAGGGTTGTTGTGACAATAAGTGATGTATTATATCCAGTCAGTGCATCACATTATAGCAAGCATGTGAAAAATGAATAATTGCAGTACATTTTGGACAAAACGAATGAGAAAACAGCATGTTTTTTTTCTTACTTGGTATTTTTGTCTTTTCCTCAACAACACTAAAGTATCTAAACATGTTTATTGAAAAAATAACTTGGATATTGGAATTTATGAACAGATTAAGTATTTTTACGGTTAAAAACAATTATAAAGTTGTTTAAAAGTTGTTTTTAATGCTTAAAAGATGACAAAAAATGTATCTAAAAATGTTTCTTGCTTTCCCAGTGATGGGTTGGAGCTGTAAGGGCATCCGCTGCGTAAAACATGCTGTATAAGTTGGCGGTTCATTCCGCTGTGGTGACCCCTGAATAATAAGCTGAACTAAGCTGAAAAGAAAATGAATGAATGAATGTTTCTTGCTTAAGCTGTCAGATATTACATAAGGCAAGTCTGCAGATGATTATAGGGGAGAAAAATAACATTATTATTGGCATACTTCTCCTTGTTGATTACAATACATTAAAAGGATAGTTCACCAAAAAAGGACATTTTCCTCAGTTAACTTACAAGGTTTGAAGCTTTTATGAGTTTCTTTCTTCTGTTGAACACAAAACGAGATACTCTGAAGAATGTTGGTAAAGTACAGCAGTCATTTACATCCATAGAACAAACAAATACTATGGAAGACAATGGCTGTTTTCCCCCCAAACATTCTTCAGAATATCTTCCTTTGTGTTCAACAGAACAAAGATAGTGTAAATTGTGTAAATTGTCATTTGTGGGTGAACTATCCCTTTGAGAATTGCACATTGTTTTATATTACAGATTTAAAAAAAAAAATTAGATGTTTAAATGTGCAAATAAGGCATTATTTTATTTAGGACTGCAAGATATTGGATAAATCTAACAACTGCGATATTTAATTATTCTGCGATATATATTGCGATATGAATACAATTTCACTAGATGAGTTGAATAACTATTTAAAAAGAATTGATCATTTTAGATTGACTGGGATGACTCTGTAGGGGAGTGCATAAAATATAATAAACAATATTCAAGCATAGATAAATTAAATAAAGGAAATTATACAAATAAAATAAACAGCATTGTATTGCTAAACAGCAGTCGAAATCTATTCAGGTATACAGTAATTTAATAATCAAATGTAAAATAATACTGCATAGTCTTCGTTTTATAAAACTTTTCAATTAAATTTACTATTATTTACAAACGGTACAATTTCTTATGCCTGAATGGTTTTAAAACTCTCACACAGTCACAGGCCTAAAAAAAAACATTTGCGAAATGATCAGTTATAATCCAGACTCAACATTGCGTATACCCGCAATGTGACTATTGCGGAAGATCACATTGTGATATCGAAATGATACATTGTCCAGTCCTAATTTTATTAAATGCTAATTTGCATGTCTACTAACAAAATTTGAACTTGGGATTTTACATATTGGGATTTTGGGTCTCTTTTTAAATCTAAATATGTATTGTGAATGAAATCTACAGACAGCCATTAATAAAATTTGATACAAGTGTATTTTTAATGTTTTCTTTCCATTAGACTGAACAGAAAAAATAGAATTTTTGTAAAATCGTATGTTTAAATGTGCAAATAATTTTGTGCATTATTTTATTAAATGCTAATTTGTATTTCTACTGAATATGAACATTGGATTTGATATAGGAGAGAAAAAGAACATTATTATTGCCATACCCTTATTGATTACATTACATTAAAAGGATAGCTCACCAAAAAAGGACATTTTCCTCAGTGTACTTACAACCTTTTATGAGTTTTTTTTTTTTTGTTAAAAACAAAATGAGATACTCTGAAGAATGTTGGTGAAATACAGCAGTCATTGACATCTATAGAACAAACAAATACTATGGAAGACAATGGCTGTTTTCCCCCCAAACATTCTTCAGAATATCTTCCTTTGTGTTCAACAGAACAAAGAAAGTGTAGGATGAGTAAACGATGACAAAATTTGCATTTGTGGGTGAACTATCCCTTTGAGAATTACACATTGTTTATATTACAGATTAAAAAAAAAATCAGATGTTTAAATGTGCAAATAAGGCATTATTTTATTTAGGACTGCACGATATTGGATAAATCTAACACTGCGATTGCAATTATTCTGCGATGTATACGTATTGAGATATAAATACAATTTCACTAGATGAGTTGAATAACTATTTGGAAAGAATTGATCATTTTAAATTAGTTGGGATGATTCTGTAGGGGAGGGCATAAAATATAATAAACAATATTCAAGCATAGATAAATTAAATAAAGGAAATTATACAAATAAAATAAACAGCATTTTATTGTTTTCGGAGGAGTCGAACTGTGTCCAGGTATACAGTAATTGAATAATCAAATGTAAAATAATATACTGCATAGTCTTCGTTTTATGAACAACTCAATAAAACTAATTGTTATTAATTTGTTAAAGCTACAAATGGTACAATTTCTTATGCCTGAATGGTTTTAAAACTCTCACACAGTCACAGGCCTACAAAAACATTTGCGAACTGATCAATTATAATCCAGACTCAACATTGTGTATACCTGCGATGTGACTATTGCGAATGATCACATTGCGATATCGATGCTGAAATGATAAATTGTGCAGCCCTAATTTTATTAAATGCTAATTGGCATGTCTGCTAACAAAATTTGAACTTGGGATTTTACATATTGGGATTTTGGGTCTCTTTTTAAATCTAAATATGTATTGTGAATGAAATCTACAGACAGCCATTAATAAAATTTGATACAAGTGTATTTTTAATGTTTTCTTTCCATTAGACTGAAAAGAAAAATTTAATTGCGCATTGTTATTGTAAAATAGAATGTTTAAATGTGCAAATAAGGCATTATTTTATTAAATGCTAATTTGTATTTCTACTAACAAAAGATGAACATTGGATTTTACGTATTGGGATTTTTTGGTCTCTCTTTTTTTTTTAAAATAAAAATATGTATTGTGAATGAAATCTAGTCACCCATTGATCAAATGTGATAAGTTTTTTTTTTTTTTGTTTTCTTTTCATTAGACCAAAAAAAAAAACATTTAAAAACCCCAAACAGAGCCCAACAAACCCCAAAATAGGGCTGTGCGATTAATCGAAATGGAGTCGCAATCGAGTAGCTAATCGCAAGAGGCTGCAATATGAAATATATATGTATTATTTCCCCCACCCAGAGCAAACGAGTGACTGCTGTCTGTGTGTGAGAGTCTTACTAGCCAGCTGAGTGAGCACACTTTCGTTATGCCCAAACAGAATTGCGCAACCGAACTATGCAGTAAGCCCACAATAAAACAAACAAACAGGAAATCGCGAACGAGTGGGATGATGGCGTCTGCTACTTCAGAAGCATTAATAGACTAATTCATATCAAAGAAAAACTGCATGTTGGTAATAAGGGAATATTTTGGTTTCAGAGTCACAGACACCGAAACAAAACATGTAATTTATAAGAGCTGTCGCAGAATTGTTGCCAAAGCACGAGGAAATACAACAACCAGCACCTAAAAAAGCACCACAGGCGGCCATATGACGAGTGTCTTGCTAAAAAGTCAACTAACAGTATTGCCAGTGACACTAAATCTAGTAGCTAGCAACTGCAAAGTACAATTTCAGAGTTGTTTGCAGCTGTTAAACCATATGAAAAAACATCACAAAGGCACCAGGGGATAAATAATGCCATAACTCACTACTGTTTGCTCCAGAGAGAAACGTGTGTTTAATTTCTGAATAATTATAAACAAATAAAAGTTGGAGTTAGTTAATGTCTTTACAGTTATTTTTTTTTAACTAACACTCACTGCATTTTAGCAGTAAGAAGCTCCGATACAGACTATTAAGCTGAAGCTTGACTACAAAATTAAATCGCAAATCAAATCGAAGTCTGCAATATCTGTTAAAGTTTGCAATTAGATATTTTCCCCAAATCTCACAGCCCTACCGCAAAATCTCAAAATTGACAGGTTCATGAAATAAAAAGCTGTTTCTTCCTGCCTTGACTTACCCTAATTTTGGTTACATTGTCAGAAAATTATGGAATAAGTCTTATGTAAGTTAGCATCTCAACTAAATGCACTTGTTATTTGCATTTATTTAAGAATAATGCATTTGCAATATTAAATATTTTATATTATATTATTGTATTACAATCTAACATGACATTGTGAACAGAACTGTGCACCATTGTTGTATTAGAATGCATGTGAAGTGAAGCATTTGCACGTCACAGAAATAAAGGGTCAAGAACAAGGTTAGGGATACTTTTACATTTTTGACTCCACAACATTATCTGACAAGCAATCTTATGACAAGTTTGTGTCCCCCATATTTATTTATTTATGCAGACTAAAAAGAATATGCTTATTTTGCTAAGTGCAAGAATTAGCATGCAGCCTTATTTTAAAATGTTGCTAGTTTCATTATGACTTGTATGTTGTTATCGATTGCTGCTGTATCTCTGTGTGGCATCTGTCAAAAACCCACTTCTCATTTTATTCTTAAATGATGCAATGTTTTGCATAAAGAAAATGGGTCAATTTAAGGACCATTGAGATTTATTTATTTTGCATTGCACCAGTATAATAATTAAGCACATTATGCTACAATTAATCTGTAAGTTTTGAGAAGATTTTGTAATTAACATTATTCTTAAAGATGATTCTCATTAGATTCTCATTACTGTGTTATACAGTTGAATGAAATGCACCTAATAGTCATGAATACCATAAAAAAAATTCTTAATGATCTTGAACATAAGGTTTACCTACACTACCTGACAAAAGTCGTGTCGCCTTTCCAAGTTTTAGGAACAACCAATAATAACTTGACTTCTAGTTGATCATTTGGTATCAGAAGTGGCTTATATGAAAGGCAAAGGCCTCTAGAATACGCTTATTTTACCAAAATAAAATATGATCATGCCTTGATTTTTAATGATTTTATTAGGACAGTAAGGTCTGACTTTGCTTAGACAAAAGTCTTGTCACTTAACAGAAATAATGTACAGTATAGAATATTGTGTATGACTCCCATGAGCTTGGAGGACTGCATCTATACATCTCTGCAATGACTCAAATCACTTATTGATAAAGTCATCTGGAATGGCAAAGAAAGCGTTCTTGCAGGACTCCCAGAGTTCATCAAGACTCTTTGGATTCATCTTCAATGCCTCCTTCATCTTACCCCAGACATGCTCAATAATGTTCATGTCTGGTGACTGGGCTGGCCAATCCTGGAGCACCTTGACCTTCTTTGTTTTCAGGAACTTTGATGTGGAGGCTGAAGTATGAGAAGGAGCGCTATCCTGCTGAAGAGTTTGCCCTCTCCTGTGGTTTGTAATGTAATGGGCAGCACAAATGTCTTGATCCCTCAGGCTGTTGATGTTGCCATCCACTCTGCAGATCTCTCACACGCCCCCATACTGAATGTAACCCCAAACCATGATTTTTCCTTCACCAAACTTGACTGATTTCTCTGAGAATCTTGGCTCCATGTGGGTTCCAATAGATCTTCTGCAGTATTTGTGATGATTGGGATCCAGTTCAACAGATGATTCACCTTCTGTCACTTTGCCAAATCATCAACTAGAAGTCAAGTTATTATTTGGTGCTCTTACAACTAGGATTAATGACAAGACTTTCGTCAGGTAGTGTATAATCCTGTTTTTACTGTAAAATATGATTTTATCCGAAACGGCTTTATTTAGCAAGCAATAAAAGACAGCAAACAAAAACTCCAAAACCAGTCAAATATAAATCATATTTATTATATTATACAAATTGTACAGATGACATTATCATGTTTGCTTGTCCATACAAACGATGTAAAACATGTTCACAATGGCACAACAGTGGCAGACAATCAAAGAAGCAACCTGCAAATATGGAGGCAGAATTGGCGAAATCCTTTCGAGATACACAAGCACACTTTACACGTCTCGTACTGAGGAGGTAAATGCAGCACGTTTGATTCTTTTATCATCTAAAAAGCAAGAAAATGGACCATGAAATTAGGGCCACGTGAGTAAATGTGTGTTTGTAGCTATTATGATCCTTCCCTGCCATTGCAAAATGCTTTAAAGAGCAGGTCGTGGTTTTTTTTTTTGGAGAAATATTTTAGCTGTCATCAATGTAAACAGTATAGAAAGTTGTTAATCAAAAAATTGCGTGACAGAGATATTGTCTCTCAAAAGATAGACTTAATGGTCCAGTGAAGTGTTTTGAAATGTGCATTTTTTAATTTGATGTTTGACGTAATCTCAAGTGAAAAATGAAAAGAGGGTGGGACATGGAGTAGCTCCTCCCCTTTAAAAAAACAGCCAATAGCATTTTGTTTTTATCACAGCTCTGCCAGTGAGAGTGTTTGAGCTCAGGCTCGACAAATGAAAAGCAAATGAGACGTGTCTTGAAGGGGGCGGGGCATGTCAGACACTAGAGAGCATTTGATTGGTCAGAAGATTTGATGAGAAACTGAGGTGGTCAAAAAAACTGTTGATCCATTTAGGCAGAAACGACAAACTGCAAGCTTTTGGATGTTTTTATCAGGTATATATTTTATAAATGCAAATTTTGTCTTTGTTTTGGAGCACTTGCATACTGATACTAACATCTAAAAAACATAGTTTTAATTTCACAGGAACTTTAATAAGTCTTTATATATTTTTTAAAATCGTTTGCCTGCTACTAGTCTGCACCAATAAAAGTAAAATAACATATTTGCATGATGCCTGCTATAAACACTCTTAAAAAAAAGGTTGTTCCCTTTCTCACATGGAGTAGATGCTAAAATACCAAATCAAAAGAGACTTGGTCAGTTGACCAATCGGAGCAGAGTTGGCTTATGCAAGCGAGGGGTTTACAGATCTCAAAGGCATAGTTCACCCAAAAATGAACATTTACTCACTCAAGTAGTTCTAAACTTTAATACATTTCCAACACAATCTCACAGCAATTCGTAACTTTCGTGGCTAATTTGTATGAATTTGTAAAATCTTATTGTACAATTTGACACGATTTGCTTATTGTCCAATGATGGTTGGGTTAGGGGCGGGGTTTGGTGCTACGCCTGCTTTTAAAAATCGTACCCTTTTGTACAACTGAACTCGTATAAATTCATATGTATTAGCGACATTTCTGTACGACTGAACTCGTATAAATATGTACAAATTAGCCACATTTCCGTACGACTGAACTCGTATAAATTTGTACGAATTAGCCACATTTCGTTATAACTGAACTCGTATAAATTAGCCACATTTCGGTATAACTGAACTTGTATAAATTCGTACTAATTAGCCACATTTCGGTATAACAGAACTCGTATAAATTTGTACGAATTAGCCACATTTCTGTACGACTGAACTCGTATAAATTTGTACGAATTAGCCACATTTCTGTACGACTGAACTCGTATAAATTCGTACGAATTAGCCACATTTCGGTGTAACAGAACTCGTATAAATTTGTACGAATTAGCCACATTTCTGTACAACTGAACTCGTATAAATTCGTACGAATTAGCCACATTTCGGTATAACTGAACTCGTAAAAATTTGTACGAATTAGCCACATTTCCGTACGACTGAACTCGTATAACTTCATACGAATAAGCCACATTTCTGTACGACTGAAGACGTATAAATTTGTATGAATTAGCCACATTTTTGTACGACTGAACTCGTATAAATTTGTACGAATTAGCCACATTTCGGTATAACTGAACTCGTATAAATTTGTACGAATTAGCCACATTTCGGTATAACTGAACTCATATAAATTTGTACGATTTAGCCACATTTCTGTACGACTGAACTCGTATAAATCTGTACGAATTAGCCACATTTACGTACGACTGAACTCGTATAAATTCGTACGAATTAGCCACATTTCGTTATAACTGAACTCGTATAAATTCGTACGAATTAGCCACATTTCTGTACGACTGAACTCGTATAAATTCGTACGAATTAGCCACATTTCCGTACGACTAAACTCGTATAACTTCATACGAATAAGCCACGTTTCTTTACCACTAAACTCATAAATTTGTAAGAATTAGCCACATTTCTGTACGACTGAACTTATATAAATTAGTTTGAATTAGCCACATTTCTGTACAACTGAACTTGTATAAATTTGTACGAATTAGCCACATTTCTGTACGACTGAACTGATATAAATTTGTATGAATTAGCCACATTTCGGTTCGACTGAACTTGTATAAATTTGTACGAATTAGCCACATTTCTGTACGACTGAACCACATTTCTGCCATTTCATTAATAGTTACACTTTCCTATGAGATCAAGAGGTCTATGGAAGGCAATGGCTGTTTTGCATCATTATTAAGTATGTCTTCTTTTGTGTCAAACAGAAGAAAGAAACTCATACAAGTTTGGAATAAGAGGAGGATGAGCAAATAATGACAGAATTTTCAAATTTTTGCTAAACTATCCTTTTAAGCCTTGAACTGATTCAAACAAACCATATCAAAATGACAAAGTTTTCTGACCTTATATGCATTCAAAGCTGTTTAAATGTATACAATATTAGGACACTTTAAAATACCATCTGACCTGCTCTTTAAATCTGTTATATAACTGATGAACTGGCACTTTTCTGAGTATAAGAGTTCGAGGAGACAAGGGTCAATCGGTGCACGAGTCACGGCTCGACCCGTCCATACTGAAGAGGAGGGTAAATATTGCTCAGCATCATTTCGCTCATCCGGCCTCATACTTTCTTCCACATCCTTGTTTTTCCCCTAACAGCTCATTTGATGAGACCTCTCACCAACCCACAGACTGACCCGTCTGACCCGGAGAGCCCAGACCGGACCTATAGCGTCCATAAATCCGCTGATATCATGCCTGCATTGTGTGCATTTGGATCTGCATGGTGGGCGGTGAACATCAAGTATGTCGCTTTTACACACTGCTAAACATTCATCACTGCCAGCTAGTTAAAGCACACATTTAACAAAGACATAATTTTATCCTTCAAAGTCTTTAAGAAGCGTGTAGCTGCTGCGCTTGTTTGTTTAACAGGGTTTGAGGGTAGAATAAAAGGCTGTGTTTGAAATGGCATACTAAAATACTGGTGTTTTTGCAGTGTGGGATTTGTCATGTACACCAATATTTACACTACTCTTGCAATATAACTGAAAGAAGTCTCTTTTGGACACCAAGGGTGCGTTAATTTGATCAAAAGTAGTGTAATTTCTTATTATTGTTTTTTATTTGAATGTTTATGAAATGTAATTTATTATTGTGATGCAAACCTAAATTTTTAGCATCATTACAGTTTTTTAGTGTCACATGATCTACATTCCCTATACACTCACTGGCCACTTTATTAGGTACACCTGTCCAACAGGTTGTTAACGCAAATTTCTAATCGGCCAATCACATGGCAGAAACTCAATGCATTTAGGCATGTAGACATGGTCAAGACAATCTGCTGCAGTTCAAACTGAGCATCAGAATGGGGAAGAAAGGTGATTTAAGTGACTTTGAACGTGGCATGGTTGTTGCTGCCAGACGGGCTGGTCTGAGTATTTCAGAAACTGCTGATCTACTGGGATTTTCACACACAACTATCTCTAGTGTTTACAGAGAATGGTCAGAAAAAGAGAAAATATCCAACTAAATATATTATTAATATAATATTCAACTAAATTGTATTGTAACATCATAAGTCACTTTTGATCATTTTAATGCATTCTTGCTGGATTAAATTATTAATTTCTTTACACCTTTGAGCTGTGCATATATTTTACCATGCACTGCACTAAAACCAATGCCTTATAATTATTTCTAATACTTAATAATACTGATAAATATTACCTAATACTGCTTTTGTCAGTAAATGCATGTGACAGTGATTTTACCTCTATTCAAGGTATAGTTCAACAAATAAAAATGAAAATTTACCCTCCATTCTAACCAATTAGATTTTTCTTTCTGGTGAAAAAAATAACAATTGACTTGCATTGTAGCAAAAAATATTATAAAAGTCAATATCTACCAGTTTTCAACATTCTTCAAAATATCTTCTTTTGTATTCATCAGAAGAAAGAAACTCAAACAGATTTCCAACAAGCAGAAGGTGAGGAAATTTTGGCAGAATTTTCATTTTTGCGTGAACTACCCCTTTAAGGCAGTCTTATGCATGAAAAGTAGGCATCACAAATTAATAGTCTGTTCTGAACACAGTCAAGGAACTCAATCTAGATAATAGAGAACACAGGGAGAGTTTATCAGAGCAGATGCTGACAGTAGAGCAGTACTGTATGCAAACTAGCACATACTGTAACATAATTACTATCTGTCAGTGATAAGCAGGCCCACACTGAGTCTTCGCCCTCAGATGTCCACAGGAATTCAAGCGCCCATCATTCACATACTCTTGTGTGTGTGTTTTCATAAGATGTTTTGGCTAATTTGGACATTTCTGTAGAACTCACAGCACAGTTTAGCTTATCTGACCATGTTTTAATTTGGAAGTCGTGCATCTGGTTAGCCTGACAGAGCTGTTGATTATCCATAATATACTTATCTCTCATATGATCATATGCTAATGATGAATTCACTTGTGTAGAATGGGATACTTGTATACTGCATTGTACATTCATTTTCCTTCAGCTTAGTCCCTTATTTATCAGGGCTCGCCACAGCAGAATGAACCCCAACTATATTCTGGGTGAGGCATAAAACTAAAAAACGTTTATCCAAATAAAATATGTCGGGCAGATAATTCCCATAATTCTGATAAGTAGCCCAAACTGTCTGTCAACAAATGTAGATTTGTACAACTGCGCACCTGTTTACGCAGATCCGCTGATACGCATTCATGCGGGCCGCAGTCACGTGGGCACGAGTAACAGCGTTAAAAACAAATGCTGAATCAAAACTTGTTAAAATCCTGAATCATTATTGGAGTTAGTTTTGCACGCTGGAGGAAGGACGACACCATGGTTGAAGTATTTCTTTTAGACAGGTAATGTTCTGCTTTAAAACTATTTTAGCCACTCAAAGCTGATGTAGATTGTGTTGTTATGAATGGGTTATATACACAGAAGTGTTGTTCAGCCACTGAAATCTTCCGGTGAAAGATTGATGTGTCTATTTTCAGTTTCATAAGGTCCTTTTACAGCATCACTAATTTAGATATTTAGTTAGTTTAACAACAAAACATCAGTAAATAGCGCTATTCAGCCTAGCCTGCTTTATTAAGGTGAAGTTGCTTTTATATTCACATTGGTTCATTTTTGAACAATGACAGCCTGTGACGCGCTCCCTATATTTTTCACCATGCTACTCTGAATATTCGGTCCGAAGTAGCATGTCAGTATGGCTTAGTAATAAATGTAATTCCTGCACCCCGCCAGCCAAGCACTAAGCAAACAGTAGTGGCTTTAGGACAAAGCACATGAGAGAGTGAGACCAACGATCCTAGCATGCATGAAATATTGCACATTATGGCAAGTTTTGCTTGCTACAAAACTGAAAGTGCTAGATATAATACAGTTATTCATTCAGAATTGTAGTATTATAAAGTACTGTAAAGTTTCCTAACTGGTGAATGACATGATCTAGTGGGGCTCTGTCATCTTTAAGGTGTGCGCTTTCACGATTTCAGGAGGCGTGGCTCCTGACAGGGGAGGGACTGTGTTTCAAAGATATTATGCAGATCACCTACTGCACCTTTAAGGTCATGTTCATGGATGCACTTGATACTTTTTACTAAAAGAAAGAATGCTTTCATGTCATTCCTATTGAATGAATTCATATGAAATTGTCAACTTTTAAATAGTCATTATTTTAATGTTAGATTGAGTTAGTCAGGAACAAGAACGACTTGTTTCTTTATACTTCATACATCCAATAAGTCATCTAATGACAAAAATGCCTTTACATACTTTAAAAGTGAACACTATTGTAAGTCTATGAATTGAGATGCAGCCTGACTTTAAAATATAGTTTTATTCATTTTTTCCCTGTTTTCAAAGATCTCTCACATGTTTTAATCTGATTTTGCCTTTTTTTACCATCTCAGAAAATACTTCAGCTTTCTAGCATGGCTAACAGATAACGCTTGAAAAAATGGTGTGCATGTGAGCTGTGCTACAACTGAAAATAGAATGATCAGAATGTCTTTGTCTAGGGTTGAATCTGTCTTTCCCCCCGTATTAAAACAATAAACAAGCCATTTCCCCTCCAGCTACAGTCTAACAACAGCACTGTGACAAAGCACAATTATAATGACAACGTGTCAGAAAGAAGCGAGAGCCGGCTTCGTGTAAGAGGCAGGGAAACGTACGAGGGGAAGTGCAAAAATGAATTGCTTTCAAGCGTACGCGGGACAGATTGAAGTCGGCATCTTTTATTGGGGAGCTGGAAGGCTGACGTCCTTTCTGATGAGGCTGGGTTTGAGATGTTTCTCGCAGCAGGAGGCCGGCGGAAAAGCCATTATGATTTTAAAACGTGACCCTGCTGGCCATTAGGGCTAATGCAGAAGCTTACACGCCTCTCCCTGAAGACCACATGCTGGAAAAACCCTGACACAGTGCGAACCCAGATTAGAAATACGGCCAGACGCCAACACTACACTGCTGACTTTGTGGAAAATGCAGCGCAGGTGAAGTGTACAGTGGGTGCAGAAGTCAACATGAAATCAAAATTGACCACGTTTAGATTCTTAATGGTCACATTAGTGTGTTTAAAATAGGGATGCACCGATCAGGGGCGTTGCTAGGGTCGAAAGGGATAAGGGGCTTAGCCCGAAAGACCCCCCCCCCCCCCCCCCCCAACCCCAAAAAAGAAGTTCTAATTCACCCAGCTAAAATACCCCCACTTTCAAAAGGTGATCTACTCAGATCTTAATGATGTTACAGATTGACGTTGTGTGGACGTTACCACTATAACGTCTATCAGACATGGATTTTGGTTGCCAAACCTGATGAATAAATGTCAGTATTTGATATCAATATGACGATGTTGGCTCTACATTGGATTTTGAATACTTTCCAACACAATCTAAAATCAACCAAATATCTACATTACAAAATAATGTTGTCTTTAGACGCTGGCTAGACATTGAATTTTGGTCACCTGATGTCACGACCTAAATCTAACCTAATATTAACGTCTTATGATGTTGTGTGCCTGCTGGGTAACTGCAGTTGAACTTGTCGCAAAATTAAAAATGAAATGCCGAAAATCACATATGGTTCCATTACAAACACGAAGGGCTCTATTTAAGATCTAGGCGCAAAGTCCAAAGCGCAGGGCGCAAAAGCATTAAGGGCATGTCAGAATCCACTTTTGCTATTTTAAGAATGGAAAAATTTACTCTGCGGTGCATGATCTAACAGGGTTGAGCTTATTCTCCTAATGAGTTATAGGTGTGTTTTTAGAATAAACCAATCAGAGTCTCATCTCCCATTCCCTTTAAGAGTCAGTTGCGTCATGCCATTGCGCATTTGCTATTTACATGGCGGACTTTGTAAGTGGAAAAACTGAGCACTTCACTAGCGAGAAAACAAACGGAACATCTGCAGCGCAAGAATGAGAGATGAGCCTCCTCATTCTTTACTTTTTCTTTCACTCTCTTTCGTGGATAGGGAGACGTGTTGTACGCACAGACATCCATATAGCCTACATAACTAATTTCGTTTGATAAGCGCAAAGATTTCTTTCTAAATTCAGTTCTAATCTCCAGCAAACGAATAAATGAACAATAATATAAAACTGTAATAATAAAACTGAGTTATATCCAAATACATGTGCTATACCCCATATGGTCCAAAACCTGACAGGTGTGCAAATCTAAGCTTGTTTTTAATAAAACAAATATAAATTTGCATATAATAAATAATACTACTACTAATAATAACATACAAAAGCAAATGGTCATGAATAAATTGAAAAAGCCCCCCGAGATAAAGAAGGCATGAAGGCAGTAGTTTTTATATTTATGTAGAAAATAATAATGTTTGTAATATTTTAATCCTTTAATTTTTTTTTTCACTTGTAAAGATATTTGCGTATTGCTGAACATCCAGTGTGTATTAAGCAATGTGTAAGCGAGGTGCACAACTAACGCGATCTGCGCTGGACTTTAGACCTGCTTCAGCTGTCTATTTAATTCCCCAAAATAGCAACGCGCCAACAATGCGCCTTAACACACCTCTTATCTAGGCCGAAACACCCATGAGTCCACAAAGTGGCGCAAATGGATTTGCCATTTAAACAACATGGTGGAAAACGGGAAAATTATGGTCTGAAAATAGCAACACGTCATAGAAACACATCTTGCTCCTTATTGCGCTGGGTGGATGATAGGGCCCAAACTGTTTTTACGTAAAAAAAAGAAAAAAAAAAAGTAATAAAATCTAGTATATTATTGTCATCCAAAAGCACTTCATGGCATATTCCTATAGAGTATGATGTATGTATGATATAGGGTATAAATGGTCAAATGAATACAGCAGTTTTTTTTTCTTTAGCACATACTATTCATTCATTTTTTTTTTTACTAAAAGTTTCAGTGAAAAAGCCACATGTCAGACAGGATAATTCTTCCTATCTAAATGCTCATTTTCTGTTGTTCACTTCACATCAGACAAATCTCAGATGATTATAGCGGTAATATCATTGTCATGAAATAACCCTATTACAACCTCCTGTCACGGATTATCCACGTATCATTTATTTTCTTATGCAAATTGAAAACGGATGGCGGTCTGCATCGCACCCAAGTTTCACTTTTCTATTTCGCCCTCATATGAGAATGCAATTTTCATAATGGAAACTGTCAGTATCTTTATGAATCCTTTGCCGTGCTATTTCCAGTCCTTTTAACGTGTTTTCTGAGCAAAACATGGTTCATTTTGATTTCACGTTGGCTCATTAGTTGAACAAATCGCTGTCAGTTTTTAAAACATGGACATTAGATGAATCTGGGCGCAGGATGAGCATCTTCAGGTTGAATATTAGCACGTGCCTAGGAGTTAATGTGCCTGTAAATGCACGCTTCAACTGTTTTTAACACAAGATAAGGTCCTGTGAGGACGGCCTGCTAATTAAAACAGGGAAAGGATCTGTTCATGAGTGTATCTCCGTCATTCTGGTGTCTGCTTTCACTTGCGATGCTTTATTGCTTCTGAGAGCAATGTTGGAAACGCTTGTATCAGAGCTCGAGCAGATTGTCTCCAGCGTAAAAGTGAACCGAAGCCCAAACTCGCACTCGTTATACCATCTGCCTCTTTTAAAAAGGAATAATTCAGCCTATAAATGATACTTCTGTCGTCATTTAATCACCATTTGTTGCACAATGCAGTCGGTGGATCATTTATTAATGTAGCTTGTGGCTAGGAAAACAATGCAATGTTCTAATAAGCATAAACACACAATTATTGGGTAAAATAGTTCATTTTTAATTAGATTTTTGTACTACAGTTTAGAGTGTATGTGATTGGAAGCCTATTTCTGGCATGTAAAATGGGGAAAACAAAACATGCATTGGTAAATCATTATTAAAATGTCATAATCATGGTGTTTAAAGTACAAATTATGACATAGTAGGGCTAAATTATGATGACTTACTGTATATAATGGTAGGATTATCATAAATATGACATTTTTGGGTTAACCATGGCATTGTTTTGATTATTTTCTAATTGTAAATGTATCTCACACTGGCAACTTTTTGTCATTGTACATTACACGAGTTCACACTCACAGATATTTGACTGAATAGATTATGCGTATTTGGCTTGCTGTGCGGGGAGAGGGCTCTAAGCTCGGAAAGACACTCCAACTCATGTTATTTCAACGCTATCTCACGGCAATTCGTAACTTTTTCATTAGTGGCTAATTCGTATGAATTCGTACGATCTAATTGGTACAAATTAGTACGATTTGCCCACCACCCAATGACGGTTGGGGTTAGGGGTGGGGTTAGGTGCCATGCCTCCTTTTTAAAATCGTACATTTTCGTACGACTGAACTCGTACGAATTTGTACGAATTAGCCACTAAACTGACAAAACGTAAAATACTTACGTTTCCTCGTGAGATCAGGCTAGTTATTCCCCTTATCAGGATAAAGAGAGATGGGGTCCGAGTGCAGTGTCTAGCTCGGCCTCCCCTTAGATTTAAGTAGGTATCTGGTTTAATAGTGTGGAGTTGGGGTGGTGGAGGGATGCTGAAGTCAAAAGAAAACGAAGGTATGATGTGTTTGACTATTTATAGGGGATTTATCTTGAGCTGATTGGATAACAGAATGATTGTCTGTGATGAATTGGCCTTGTCAAAGATAGATCGTGCTCCTCCCGAAATTTGTTTATAAAACATCACATAATTATGAGTTTAAAAATCAAAATAAGTAGAAATATAGAGTTGAAATTGACAAAGTTGATGCATAAAGTTTAAATTATGATATAAAAAGTAATAAAAATGGCATACTATCTCATAATTATAATATAATGTGCAAAATGTTATTGTTTCATCCCACAATTGTCTTTTTTATATTATAATTTGATTGTTTTTAATTTTATTTATTTGATTATAATTTTTACCAAAACATGATTTCTTTCTTAAAAATAAAATGAGAAAAAAAGATTTTTGTCCATTATTTAGATTATTATTTATATTATTACTATTACTATTAGGAAATCAAAATTATTAGCTCAAAGTGGACAATACAGTTGACAAAACAGTCTGCATTATGAGAGAAAAACATAGTAAATAGAATTGATGGCCTACTGACCTTATAATCATGATTCATGACTCAATATGTAATAATTTCTACTTTTTAATCACCTAATTATGACTTTAGAGCAGTGTTAATTTTAACAGCAAATTTAGATTTAGTCTTTTGACTAAAACTCCATTTTAGTTTGTCAAATTTGAGTCTTTTAGTTTTAGTTGACTAAATTTCATAAGATTTTAGTTGACTAATTCTACTCTACTCTTATGATGATGTAATCACATCCCGTGTCTACTGTGGATCAGTTATTTTCAAATGTGCGTGCGTGCATCATGCATCACACACCAAGGCTAATTCTGATTGGATATTTTCCAAAAAACGTCCCCCAATCACATTCTCGTCTCGTTTTTATTAGTCAACGAAAACTTCAGTACATTTTTATTGTAGTTGTAGTCATCATCACTTAATTTTTATTAAGTTTTCATCTGTAGAAACTTGTTTGTCAGTAAAATTATGACAAAAATCTTTCGTTAACAAAATTAACACTGCTTTAGAGGTTAGAAAAGTTTCAAAATGATCTACCACACAACAGTTTTGCATATTTGCAACAAGGGTGAGTAAATGATGACAGATATTATTATTATTATTATTATTATTATTATTATTTCTACACAAATCATTCCTTTAGATTAGTGGTGGATACGCTCTGAAAGTTACCAACCAAATCAAATCCCAAAACGTTGCTCCAACATACTTAATAGAAATATTCCCAGTGCATTTCTCAACCAGGTGCATTTTGGTTACTTTACAATAAGGATCATTAGTTAGTGCATTAACTAACATGAACTACGTATGAATAATACTTGTACAGCATATATTTATCATAATTCAACATTTACTAATGCATTAATAACATCCAAGTTCATGCTTGTTAACATTAGTTAATGCACTGCGTGTTAAACTAACTTTGAACACCTCTATTATCATTAACTAACATGAAGCAATGCTCTAGTAAATGTACTGTTCATTGTTTGTTCATGTTAGTAAATGCATTAACTAACATCATCTAATACAACCTTATTGTAAAGTGTTACCTTCTCTTAAATTCTTTAAAAAAACAAAAATCTGACCCTTCAGTTTGGACGCCAACATGAAATATTGATATAAACGTAAACAAAAACATACACAAACATATGCACCACCTTACATCACAATAGATTGCTTCTCGCAACAGTAACCGTCTCCTCCATGCCGTCTTTGAGTCTGTCTCGGCCCTCTGGGCTTATCCAGTAAATATTAATGTGGTTTTCCCATCCAGTGCATTTACCGATAACAATCTCTCCCCATCTCTGCTTCTTCTTCCTGGATACCGGAGTCCTTCTGCTTCATTTAAAGATCTCGATGGGGAAGGGATGTTATCGAGCGAGTAAAACGTTCAGTATTGGTGAAAATGTCAGGTGAGGTGTTTCCCATGACAGTGTACCTGTCGGAAACCGTAAGCTACTCAATAACAACCAAGTCGTTTTGTCTTGGTATCTAAAAATCACTATAACAAGACCTTTTCCACTCTCACTGCATTGTATTCGTCTTTGTCTTGTTGTTTCATGCATAACGCCAGGTGAACTGATTTTGTTTTCAAGAGGGAGTTCACACAGAAATGAAAAATCTGTTATTTACTCCACTTGAGTTTCTTTATTCTGTTAAATACAAAAGAACATGTTTTAAGAAATGATATTAACTGGTAGCTACTGACCATAGTGGTGCTGCACAATACACTACATGACAAAAGTTTTGTCGTCGATCCCAGTTGTAAGAGCACCAAATAATAACTTGACTTCTAGTTGATCATTTGGAAAAGTGGTAGAAGGTAGATTTTTCAGATGAATCATCTGTTGAACTGCATCCCAATCATCACAAATACTGCAGAAGACCTATTGGAACCCACATGGACCCAAGATTCTCACAGAAATCAGTCAAGTTTGGTAAAGGAAAAATCATGGGTTGGGGTTCAGGTGCTCCAGGATTGGCCATCCCAGTCACCAGACATGAACAATATTAAGCATGTCTGGGGTAAGATGGAGGAGGCATTGAAGATGAATCTTGATGAACTCTGGGAGTCCTGCAGGAACGCTTTCTTTGCCATTCCAGATGACTTTATTAATAAGTGATTTGAGTCATTGCAGAGATGTATGGATGCAGTCCTCCAAGTTCATGGTAGTCATACACTATTCATTCTTTTTCCACTGCAGCATGACTTTATATCCTATACTGGACATTATTTCTGTTAAGTGACAAGACTTTTGTCTAAGCAAAGTCAGACTTTACTGTCCTAATTAAATAATTAAAAATCAAGACATGATCATATTTTATTTTGCTAAAATAAGCGTAATCTAGAGTACTTTGCCTTTCATATAAGCCACTTTTGATACCAAATGATCAACTAGAAGTCAAGTTATTATTGGTTGTTCCTAAAACTTGGATGGGCGACAAGACTTTTTTTAGGTAGTGTATATAGTTTTAGCAACGATATCGCAATGTGTGAATCCACGATAGTCACTATGCAGGATCTGCAATGTGGAGTCTGGATTATAGTTGACCAGGTAGACAGTTCAGAACACATCAAAATTGTGGAGACATTTCAGTGCAACCATAATAAATTAAAAGTTTATCATTTGCATGTTATCAGCAAGCATTTTAAGTGAGTTTAAAGCACTTGGATTTACAACCCCAAATCAGAAATAGTTGAGACAGTATGGAAAACACAAATAAAAAAAGAAAGGAGTGATTTTTAAATTGACTTTGACTTTTTCATTGCAGACAATACAATAAACATTATTTAATGTGTTCCTCTTGATTTTATAGGGTTTTTTTTTCTTTTGTAAAGTATACATGTATTACAATTTTGGTTCTTGCAACACATTTCAAGAAAAGTTGGAACAGTAAAGCATTTACCATTTTGTAATGTTGCCATTCCTTTTCACAACACTTAAAAGACGTTTAGACAGAAGACTGAAGACACCAAGTTTCAGGTGTAATTTTGTCCCAATCTTCCTGCAAACAAGTCTTAAGGTGGGCAACAGTACCAACTTTTACTGATTTGGGGTTGTTTTACATTGTGTAGCTTTAACAAAGATTCATTTTATATAATTATTTATACAATGAAGACTATACAACTTTATTGTACATTTGATTATTTTATTTCTGTAGCTGATTAGTGTTTATTTATATCATTGTTCTTTCTATGCTGGTATTTTCTGCAAATGCACTTTACAAAATCATTCCAAAGAATATAAAAGTATTATTTCCAAAGCGAGTTATTCAAGTCATTTGCAGTAATAATCGCAGAAAATAAAAATATCGCAATGTATGTTTTTTCCAATACCGTGCAGCCCTATTCTATAGTAGTACTATTAGTGTTTCCTACTATGGCTGTCAATGGCTACATTGTAAAAAAAATTATATGATCAATTAGTCCTGAAAGCATATGTTTTTAGGTCATTGTAACTTATTAAACTAAGGTAATTTTCTAACTTAATTTTATAAGTTACACAAGCTGTTTTAAGTCAGTTTAACATAATATAAGTTCAATGGACTCATAAGTGTAATTTGATTCAACTTAAAATGTAAAGCAACCAGGATTTATTTTATTTTATTTTTTTTTACAGTTTACTGGTTTTTAACAAAATCTTCAAAACATCTTCTTTTGTATTCAACTGAAGATAGAAATTGTAACGGTATTGAATCTCATGAAAGACTTAAGGAAAAGGTAAGTTTTCATTTCTGCGTGAACTCCCTTTAAGAGGCCATTCAGACATCTTTATAAACATTTTTAAAAATGTTAAACACTCCGCCATGTTGCTGTCAATTAAGACCGTTGTCATGCTAACTTGCTACTGCAACAGAAACTCACAATGCTTGCTCCGCCTCTGAGACCTTCTGATTGGTCCACTGCTTTATCAATGTTCCCATTTAAAGGTGTGAATTATATGAATTCACAAATGCTAGAATATCTAATGAAACATTTGCGAATAAAGCAACGTTTCCAATCAGAAAGAGAACACAATCGTCGCTTCCTGAATTCATTTTGGAATGATTAAAACAACATTTCAGCTGTTTTATACAATGTGCTTGCTCCACTGGTTTGTTCATTAATTCTCTCCAATTGCAACCATGTTTGTTATGACATAATCTGTTAAAATAAAACCCCATGATATTTTTTTTTATGCGCATATACAAGAATTTATTCAGTAAATGTATTGTTATCAAAGATTATGTGCATTTCTTTTTATTAGAACGCCTAGTAGAGTTCATCCTACTCAATTGTGTGCAGTTTTTATGTGCATTTTCAAAATGTATGTGCCTCTTGGTATATCCATTAAGCATTTTTAATGCAATATTCCAAAATGCCCATTAAAAAATAGTCGAAATCTGAATTATTCTAATAATTTTTTTTTTTCCCAATTTCTGTTTAAAGGAAAGAAGATTTTTTTTCAACACATTTCTAAACATAATAGTTTAAATAACTGATTTCTTTTATCTTTGCCATGATGACAGAACATAATATTTGACAAGAATTTTTTCAAAATGCTAGTATTCAGCTGCTCTACCAAATGGTTGACCATATTTTGACTGTTTTAAATAATGGTTTATGCTACACAGCATTGCTGATTTACAAACCAAATCAAACATAATCCTGTTACACTACTACACTTGATTTTGGTTTTATTGTAAAACAAACAAGAAAACATGTTAAATGAGAATCTGAAATATTTTATGGCATACTTTAAAATATAAATTTAATTCAGTATTCAAAAAGGTTTTATTTTGATTACGTTTTTAAATAAATTGGTCATACACTTATTATTACATATTTTCTGATTTCTCATAGTATATGTATTAATTCTGGTACTTTCACCATAAGCCTACATATTAACCATTTGGTAGAGGCTGATATTTTAGAAATTATGGGATGTGTTGAAAAAAAATGCATTGAATGTGTTAACTAGCGACATTAGAAGTTAAGAAATGCAATCCAATTTTTTTTCTTGGTGGGGCAGTTAAAGGGTTAAAGTGACATTTAAAGGCTAAACTAGGGTAATTAGGTTAACTTAGGCGAGTCATTCTATAACGATGGTTTGTTCTGTAGACAATGGAAAAAAAAATTGTTAAGGGGGGTAATAATATTGAATATTAAAATGGTTAAAAAAAAAACTGCTTTTATTCTAGCCAAAATAAAACAAATAAGACTTTCTCCATGAGAGGAAAAATATTATAGGGAATACTGTGAAAAATTCCTTGCTCTGTTAAACTAAAGAAATTCACAGGAGGGATAATAATTTTGACATCATCTGTACCGTAGGTGGATGGAAACAGCTATGATTGAGCAGCGCTGCGTGTAAAAGTTGAAATTCTTTTAACCTAATGCTGCATATTACAAATGTGGCGCTCATGGACGAGGCACTGCAAAAGACACAATATGCGAGCATAACCACCCGCTTCTAATATTATCACTCGATTGAATGGCCGTTATCAGTGGTTCAGCTGATAGATATGGATCAATAGGGGCCTTCTGCGCCTAATGGTAGGCTCAGAAGGCTGTTATCATCCATCTACATGGTTAATCAGCAGCTATACTAATAGAGAAGACTCCAGATCTGTTTTTACATTACTGAGACGGTTGGGTTTAGGGTTGGAGTTGGGGTAGACGTTAATGAAATACAATTAATGGGAAATTTAATAAATAATATAAATAATTCTTGTTAACTTTCGACTGCAGCCTTATGTTATCTATAGCTGATTAACCATGTGGATGGATAAAAACAGCCTTCTGAGCCTACCAATAGGTACAGAAGGCCCCTACTTATTTCTATCAGATGATATCCACTGATAACGCCCATTCAATCGAGTGATAACATTCGAATCGGCTGGTATAAGACTATGTTTTTATCACATAGAAAAACGTAGCATGTTGGAATGAACTAAACTTGTGTGAATGGCCCCTAATGATGTTTAGATACTAAATAACAAGACAAAACGTTGATTAGCAAAGTGTGTTGTTTTTTTTTTTTTTTTTTTTTTTTTTTTTTTTGCAGGGTAGCATTTTAAACATTCATAAAGCTCCACCTTCCATTGGTCTTGTGGGTTTGAGTGCATCCTCAATCCTGATTGGCTGACGGCTCCTCCGGTTTGTCCCCCTCATCATCTTTCTGGTCTTTGCACGACCCTGTTTCAGCTTCTATTTTCACACTTTGCTCTTCCGCTTTACCGTCTACCTCATCTTTCGCACTTCCGTCTTTCTCACTGTTTCCACTCACTTCTTCTTGTTTTCCTCCTCCTACCTCACTTCCTGCAGTCGTCACTTCCTCCGCCCACTTCCCTTCTTCTGTGTCCTGTTTCCGTTGGCTCTGCACTTGAGCGTCAGCTTCATTATTCTGTTTTTCCGGCCGTCGTTCATTCACACTTGTGTTGGTGTCCTCAACGCTCCTCTCTGCCTTTTGATCACTTATCTCTTTCTCCACGGTGGGCGTGGAGTCTTTCTTCTTCTTGTTCTTTGGTGCGTCTTTGACCGAGTTCTTGTTGGACTTGTTTCTTGCTTTAAAGATGACTTTCTGAAACAAAACAAAAATGCAGACGACAGTTTTGTGAGAGATAAAGACGTAGCCTTAAAGATTAATAATTTGTGAATCTCTCTTTAAAAAGGGATTCTTAAATCAGTGTGTTCATGATAAATGAAAATGTGCACAATTCTATTTTTGACAGAAATCAGCTTGTAAAATTGTAAATATTTAAAATCTTTTTAGTACAATATCTACAAAATCCATCCATCCATCCACATCTACTTTTATTTTTATTCCATCCATCCATCCATCCATCCATCCATCCATCCATCCATCCATCCATCCATGTCTAGTTTTATTTTTCTATAACATCCATCCATGCATCCATCCATCCATATCTACCTTTTTATTCCATCCATCCATCCATATTTACTTTTATTTTTCTGTACCATCCATCCGTTCATCCATCCATCAATCCATCCATATCTACTTTTTTATTCCATCCATCATCCACATTTGCTTTTATTTTTCTATCGCATCTATCTGTCCATCATCCATCCATCAATCCATCCATATCTACCTTTTTATTCCATCCATCCATCCATATTTACTTTTATTTTTCCGTCCATCCATCCATCCATCCGTTCATCCATCCATCCATCCATCCATCCATCCATCCATCCATCCATCCATATCTACTTTTATTTTTCTATACCATCCATCCATATCTACTTTTTTATTCCATCCATCCATCCATCCATCCATCCATCCATCCATATCTACTTTTATTTTTCTATACCATCCATCCATATCTACTTTTTTATTCTATCCATCCATCCATCCATCCATCCATACATCCATACATCCATATTTACTTTTATTTTTCTATACCATCCATCCGTTCATCCATCAATCCATCTATATCTACTTTTTTATTCCATCCATCATCCACATCTACTTTTATTTTTCTATTGCATCTATACGACCATCATCCATATTTTATTCCATCCATCCATCCTTCTATCCATCCATCCATATCTACTTTTATTTTTCCATCCATCCATCCACACATATATACTTTTATTTTTCTATACCATCCATCCGTCCATCCATATCTACTTTTTTTATTTCATCCATATCTACTTTTTTTTCTATACCATCTGTCCATCCATCCATACATCCATATCTACTTTTATTTTTCTATACCATCTGTCCATCCATCCATCCATCCATATCTACTTTTATTTATTCCATCTATTCATAATTACTTTTATTTTTCTATACCATCCATCCGTTCATCCATCCATATCTACTTTTATTTTTCTATATCATCCATCCATCTGTTCATTCATCCATCCATATCTACTTTTATTTTTCTATATTATCCATCCATCCGTTCATCCATCCGTTCATCCATCCATCCATATCTACTTTTATTTTTCTATATCATCCATCCATCTGTTCATTCATCCATCCATATCTACTTTTATTTTTCTATATCATCCATCCATCCGTTCATCCATCCGTTCATCCATCCATCCATATCTACTTTTATTTTTCTATACCATCCATCCATCCATCCATCCATCCATCCATCCATCCATCCATCCATCCATCCATCCATCCATATCTACTTTTATTTTTCTATACCATCCATCCATCCATCAATATCTACTTTTATTTTTTATACCATCCATCCATATCTACTTTTTTATTCCATCCATCCATCCATCCATCCATATTTACTTTTATTTTTCTATACCATCCATCCGTTCATCCATCAATCCATCCATATCTACTTTTTTATTCCGTCCATTATCCACATCTACTTTTATTTTTCTATCGCATCTATACGACCATCATCCATATTTTATTCCATCCATCCATATCTACTTTTATTTTTCTATACCATCCATCCATCCATCCATCCATCCATCCATCCATATCTACTTTTATTTTTCTATACCATCCATCCATCCATATCTACTTTTATTTTTCTATACCATCCATCCATCCATCCATCCATCCATATCTACTTTTATTTTTCTATACCATCCATCCATCCATCCATCCATATCTACTTTAATTTTTTATACCATCCATCCATATCTACTTTTTTATTCCATCCATCCATCCATTCATCCATCCATATCTACTTTTATTTTTCCATCCATCCATCCATATCTACTTTTTTATTCTATCCATCCATCCATCCATCCATCCATCCATCCATACATCCATACATCCATATTTACTTTTATTTTTCTATACCATCCATCCGTTCATCCATCAATCCATCTATATCTACTTTTTTATTCCATCCATCATCCACATCTACTTTTATTTTTCTATTGCATCTATACGACCATCATCCATATTTTATTCCATCCATCCATCCTTCTATCCATCCATCCATATCTACTTTTATTTTTCCATCCATCCATCCACACATATATACTTTTATTTTTCTATACCATCCATCCGTCCATCCATATCTACTTTTTTTATTTCATCCATATCTACTTTTTTTTCTATACCATCTGTCCATCCATCCATACATCCATATCTACTTTTATTTTTCTATACCATCTGTCCATCCATCCATCCATCCATATCTACTTTTATTTATTCCATCTATTCATAATTACTTTTATTTTCTATACCATCCATCCGTTCATCCATCCATATCTACTTTTATTTTTCTATATCATCCATCCATCTGTTCATTCATCCATCCATATCTACTTTTATTTTTCTATATTATCCATCCATCCGTTCATCCATCCGTTCATCCATCCATCCATATCTACTTTTATTTTTCTATATCATCCATCCATCTGTTCATTCATCCATCCATATCTACTTTTATTTTTCTATATCATCCATCCATCCGTTCATCCATCCGTTCATCCATCCATCCATATCTACTTTTATTTTTCTATACCATCCATCCATCCATCCATCCATATCTACTTTTCTTTTTCTATACCATCCATCCATCCATATCTACTTTTATTTTTCTATACCATCCATCCATCCATCCATCCATCCATCCATCCATCCATCCATCCATCCATATCTACTTTTATTTTTCTATACCATCCATCCATCCATCCATCCATATCTACTTTTATTTTTTATACCATCCATCCATATCTACTTTTTTATTCCATCCATCCATCCATCCATCCATCCATCCATATTTACTTTTATTTTTCTATACCATCCATCCGTTCATCCATCAATCCATCCATATCTACTTTTTTATTCCGTCCATTATCCACATCTACTTTTATTTTTCTATCGCATCTATACGACCATCATCCATATTTTATTCCATCCATCCATATCTACTTTTATTTTTCTATACCATCCATCCATCCATCCATCCATCCATCCATCCATCCATATCTACTTTTATTTTTCTATACCATCCATCCATCCATATCTACTTTTATTTTTCTATACCATCCATCCATCCATCCATCCATATCTACTTTTATTTTTCTATACCATCCATCCATCCATCCATCCATATCTACTTTAATTTTTTATACCATCCATCCATATCTACTTTTTTATTCCATCCATCCATCCATTCATCCATCCATATCTACTTTTATTTTTCCATCCATCCATCCACACATATATACTTTTATTTTTCTATACCGTCCATCCATATCTACTTTTTTTATTCCATCCATATCTACTTTTATTTTTCTATACCATCTGTCCATCCATCCATCCATCCATATCTACTTTTATTTATTCCATCTATTCATAATTACTTTTATTTTTCTATACCATCCATCCGTTCATCCATCCATATCTACTTTTATTTTTCTATATCATCCATCCATCTGTTCATTCATCCATCCATATCTACTTTTATTTTTCTATATCGTCCATCCATCCGTTCATCCATCCATCCATATCTACTTTTATTTTTCTATATCATCCATACATCCGTTCATCCATCCGTTCATCCATCCATCCATATCTACTTTTATTTTTCTATATCATCCATCCATCTGCTCATTCATCCATCCACATCTACTTTTATTTTTCTATACCATCCATCCATCCATCCATCCATCCATCCATCCATCCATCCATCCATATCTACTTTTATTTTTTATACCATCCATCCATATCTACTTTTTTATTCCATCCATCCATCCATCCATCCATTCATCCATCCATCCATCCATCCATCCATCCATCCATCCATCCATCCATCCATCCATCCATATTTACTTTTATTTTTCTATACCATCCATCCGTTCATCCATCAATCCATCCATATCTACTTTTTTATTCCGTCCATCATCCACATCTACTTTTATTTTTCTATCGCATCTATCCGACCATCATCCATATTTTATTCCATCCATCCATCCTTCTATCCATCCATCCATATCTACTTTTATTTTTCCATCCATCCATCCACACATATATACTTTTATTTTTCTATACCATCCATCCGTCCATCCATATCTACTTTTTTTATTCCATCCATATCTACTTTTATTTTTCTATACCATCTGTCCATCCATCCATCCATATCTACTTTTATTTATTCCATCTATTCCTAATTACTTTTATTTTTCTATACCATCCATCTGTTCATCCATCCATATCTACTTTTATTTTTCTATATCCGTTCATCCATCCATCCATATCTACTTTTATTTTTCTATACCATCCATCCATCCATCCATCCATCCATATCTACTTTTATTTTTCTATACATCCATCCATCCATCCATCCATCCATCCATCCATCCATCCATCTCTACTTTTATTTTTCTATACCATCCATCCATCCATCCATATCTACTTTTATTTTTCATACCATCCATCCGTTCATCCATATCTACTTTTATTTTTCTATACCATCCATCCATCCATCCATCCATATCTACTTTTATTTTTCTATACCATCCATCCATCCATCCATATCTACTTTTATTTTTTATACGATCCATCTATCCATCCATCCATCCATCCATCCATATCTACTTTTATTTTTCTATTCCATCCATCCATCCATCCATCCATCCATCCATCCATCCATCCATCCATCCATCCATCCATCCATCCATCCATCCATCCATATCTACTTTTATTTTTCTATTCCATCCATCCATCCATATCTACTTTTATTTTTCTATTCCATCCATCCATCCATCCATCCATCCATCCATCCATCCATCCATCCATCCATCCATCCATCCATCCATCCATCCATCCATCCATCCATCCATCCATCCATCCATCCATCCATCCATCCATCCATCCATCCATATCTACTTTTATTTTTATATTCCATCATCCGTCACAAAAAATACAGCTGAACCGCTGAAGAAGATGAATGAAAGGTCTGAAAGACTGGAACTGCATGACTCATTTTAGGTGAGCTAATCTTTAAAACCCTCTTAGCTGTTCAACCAACAAGCAGTTGTTACCGTTGCTAAACACAACTAAAACAAACCCATCACATTTATGCACTTGAATTTAAGAAGTAAAAATATCAGACCTCACAGTGACTGTGATTGGCTGCTTCCTGACATGTCTCCGCCTTTCATTTGCATAAATTAACATTTCGATGTTCGCATCTCTCGCTCTGCTATCAATCAGTGAACCCTTCAGCTTCTAACCCTGTTTCCTTCAAGCCGTGTAAATGTGTGTATAAAAAACTGATTGTTTCTGTCTTATGAATATGCAAGATGATTCCTGCATAAAAAAGGGTTTACACAAAGGCGTTGTGTCCTCACTGAGATGCAGATGTGTGATGTATGAGACAGGAGGCCTTGCGTGCCACGTGACGTTTTTGTTTTGTAAAAAGTTCATTTAGATTCTCTCTTCAGTTTGTTATGGTCGTGAATATGAATTCACAAAGCATTGAATTATGTATATACGGTGGCCCAGAGAGCTCAACACACTGCAACAAAAATCAAAAATTATGCAGGACGACATAATAGGAATACAACATGCTAACTTCAGTCAACTTGTTTTTGTTTTTCAGATCAAAATGTCATTTGTTGTGACAGGATTTCTGCAGGTTTCACAAAGTCAAATTTAAGACTTTTTAAGACTCTTTTAAGACCACGAAGAATGAAATTTTAGACGTATTTAGGGCTAAATGCTAAGGTTTTTTTTTAATGGCCCAGCAAAAAAAAATGTACTTGCCGCATCAAAAAATTTATTCTAATTAGCTATTTCTTAACCACATATTTTAAAAAATGTGTCAAAACAAGCAGACCCTAGTTGTATACATAAATATTTTTCAACATAACTTAAAAAAACTCTTTAAAAACTAAATGTGTGAACAACGGACTGTTATAATATTAGTTATAAATATCGTTTTGCTAAAGATTTATTGAGATGTATTATTGGCGGCTGATTGGATGTGTGTTGCACTGATTGGGTATAGCTTTACATAAACAAAGAAAAATTAGGACCCATTTAAAATTATTTAAGACCTACAAGAAAATCTTGTAAGGCCTAAAATTTTGCTTTTGAAATTGAAGACATTTTAAGATTTTTTAAGACCCTGCAGATACCCTGTGTGAGGATTTGCATGAGTTTTTTTCATTTGTGTTTGCGTATTTGCAATATTTGCGTATCTGTCAAACCAACAAACATGTTTTCTTAATTTGCTGGTATTGTTTTCTATTTGCATATTATTTCTTAAGTTCTCTCTTAACCACCGTACATACTGTACACAAAACTCTTGTCGCCTATCCAAGTTTTTGGAACAACAAATAATAACTTGACTTCTAGTTGATCATTTGGTATCAGAAGTGGCTTATATGAAAGACAAAGGCTTTCTGCAATCTGGAATGGCAAAGAAAGCGTTCTTGCAGGAATCCCAGAGTTCATCAAGATTCTTTGGATTTATCTTCAATACCTCCTCCTTCATCTTACCCCAGACATGCTCAATAATGTTCAAGTCTGGTGACTGGGCTGGCCAATCCTGGAGCACCTTGACCTTCTTTGCTTTCAGGAACTTTGATGTGGAGGCTGAAGTATGAGAAGGAGCGCTATCCTGCTGAAGAATTTGCCCTCTCCTGTGGTTTGGAATGTAATGGGCAGCACAAATGTCTTGATACCTCAGGCTGTTGATGTTGCCATCCACTCTGCAGATCTCTTAAACGCCCCCATACTGAATGTAACCCCAAACCATGATTTTTCCTTCACCAAACTTGACTAATTTCTGTGAGAATCTTGGGTCCATGCGGGTTCCAATGGGTCTTCTGCAGTATTTGTGATTATTGGGATGCAGTTCAACAGATGATTCATCAGAGAAATCCACCTTCTGCCACTTTTCCAAATGATCAACTAGAAGTCAAGTTATTATTTGTTGCTCTTACAACTGGGATTGACGACAAGACTTTTGTCAGGTAGTGTATACAACCGATAAGTGTTACAGGGTGATTAAAGCTTGGCACAGCTCATTTGCGTTAGTCCTTTTTCCAGAAAAAATGTAAGAAGACAACACCATGTATGTAAATATCATCAAGAAAGCCAAACACGCAGTAACACCCACTAAGCACACACTCGCCGCGGTTCGCTTTGAAGTGACATGGAGCTAAATCTTTGTTTAAATTATGCATTGTTCTGTTCGGGCGTGCTTTTTTTTGTGCTATTTTATGTGGCGTTTAAGGAAATGCCTGACGCCGACATTGAACCCTGTGAAAACACTTGGTGTGTGACTCTGGCTGCTAACACAAACTATGTAGATGTTTCAGCCGGGCCGCAGGGAGAGAATGTAAACATGTGTGTGAGGAATATAATATTAACTGTGTGTTTTACACCATTATGTTAGTGGTGTGGCTGGAATTAAAGGTCACGCACCTTGGATTCTTTCTTCTTACGAGGCAACACTGGTCTCTGGAGGAAAACAATCTGTTTGGTGGCCAGACTTCCATCACTGCAGGAGAGAGGATGAGAAGTGGATTAGTTAGTCATCTAGATGTGAATATACTACAGACAAACTGCTTGTTCCATGAATCTGGATTAGCTGGCTAGCCAGTTTAAGGTCCCATGAAATTAAAATAAAGTTTTTGAGATGTTAGTATCAGTGTGTTAGTTTTGATATATACAGTTGAAACCAGAAGTTTACATACACTCTAAAAAAGGAAGATAACCATTTTTAAAAAAAATGTCTGATGGTAAATCATACTAAACGTTTACTATTTTAGGTCTGTTAGGATTACCTAAATCATTTACATTTGCTAAATGCCAGAATAATGAGAGAATTTTTTTTGAGAATTGTTCATTAATTTGTAGACAGTCAAAAGTTTACATACATTTTCTTGTTTTTTTTTAGCTTTGCTTTTAAACTGTATAACTTTGGTCAAATGTTTTGGGTATCCTTCCACAAGCTTCTCACAATAGTTTGCATAGTTTTGCCCATTCCTCCTGACAGAATTGGTGTAACTGAGTCAGATTTGTAGGCTGTGTTGCTCGCACAAGCTTTTTCAATTTTCTATAGGATTGAGCTCAGGGCTTTGTGATGGCCACTCCAAAACATTCACTCTGTTGTCCTTAAAGCACATTTTAATTAATTTGGCAGTATGCTTAGGGTCATGGTCCGTCTGGAAAGACCCATTTGTGGCCAAGTTTAATTTCCTGGCTGATGTCTTGAGATGTTGCTTCAGTATTTCTACATAATGTTCTTTCTTCATGATGCTATCTATGCTGTGAAGTGGACCAGTCCCTCCTGCAGCAAAACAGCCCCACAACATGATGCTGCCGCCCCCATACTTCACAGTTGGGATGGTGTTCCTAAGCTTGTAAGCTTTCCCCTTTGTCCTCCAAATGTAATACTGGTCATTATGGCCAAACAGTTCAATCTTAGTTTCATCAGACCACAGGACATTCATTTATTAATTTTTTTTTCGGCTTAGTCCCTTTATCCGGGGTCCCCACAGCGGAATGAACCACCAACTCGTCCAGCACATGTTCTACGCAGTGGATGCCCTTCCAGCTGCAACCCATCTCTGGGAAACATCCATACACAGTCATTGGACTGTGGGGGAAACCGGAGCACCCAGAGGAAAGCCACGAGAACGCGGGGAGAACATGCAAACTCCACACAGAAACGGCAACTGACCCAGCCGAGGCTCAAACCAGCGACCTTCTTGCTGTGAGGCAACAGCACTACCTACTGCGCCAATTCTGTCAGGAGGAATGGGCCAAAATTCCTGCAAACTATTGTGAGAAGCTTGTGAAAGGATACCCAAAACATTTGACCAAAGTTATACAGTTTAAAAGCAAAGCTAAAAAAAATACCAAGGAAATGTATGTAAGTTTTGACTGTCTACAAATTAATAAAAATTCTCTTAAAAAAATTCTCTCATTATTCTGGCATTTAGCAAATGTAAATGATTTAGGTAATCCTAACGGACCTAAAATAGTAAACGTTTAGTATGATTTACCATTAGACATTTTTTTTTAAATGATTATGTTCCTTTTTTAGAGTGTATGTAAACTTCTGGTTTCAACTGTATATCTCAGGCATGTGATCAGCCGAGGACAAAAAAGAAGGAAGACGAGATATCCCCCGCCATATATATATTTCTCTGTGTTTTAAATAATAAATATCAATAATAGAAATAATAATTCTAAAAATAATAATAAATAGTATTCTTTATATAAATATTTCATATTGGCCACACAATTAAATTTCATTTTTTGTTTTATCAGTTCAAGTGTTTAGCAGTTCAATAGACACCCAAGTAATATTTAATAGGTTTATAGCACTTAACGAAGTTGGCGCGGTTAAGTCCAAATATTGTTCCAACATGACTGATGATCATTTGGTAGTGTGCTTGAGGCTGGCTATCAGCAGCAAGTGTCTGGACTGTGCTTCCTTGGCTGATTCCATTCAGAGTAAGGTAATGACAAAAATATGTACAGTTGTACAGAGTTGTAGGCTATTGCACAATATGCGTTCATACAGTTACGCAAGGTACATTAATATATATTGTACAAATACAGAATTCTCAATATATTTATAAATAATGATATGTTTTACATTTTTATATTAGGTAGATCATTTTGACTTGGTCATTTTATAAGTATGCTGAAAAGGTGTAGGCACGCCTACTTTGTACCTCAGTGACAGGACAGATCCACACACTGCTGCTAGATGGTGCCACTAACTCAGTTTCGTGCTTTTGTGTCCACAGAATATAATTTTTCTTGTAATTTAGTAGACTCTTTATTCACAGTGATAAATAAACTACTAGTCAGTCAACAATTTCAACTTTTAAAATATTGAGCTGAACTAAGTAGGCTATATATGCTTTAACATTCCACCCTGAAAAAAATATCATACATTGCTAAAAAAAAGTTTAATCGCTTTCACTTTCCTTTTTCTTTAGCGTAGTCCATGCTTTTTAATAGTTTTAATTAATTAAACAGGACAGATTTAATGCTAAAATTAAAGCATGTATAAAAAAAGAAGCAATATTTCTTATCGAATGCTTAATTAATTTTACTATTATTCACTCAAAGTGTTTGCTCTACTACAAAATGTTCATTTATTTCACATTTAGTGCTAAAAATATTATGAATAAAGCTGTGGCATAGCCTGAAAGCCTTGAATAATGCAGTATATCCATTTATAGTAAGTAAAGAAAATTCATAAAAAAAAAAACCCAAATCAAACAAAAACTACACAACAAAATATCAGTTGATGAAAACAAAATTATAAATGACATAGCAGACCAAAATCAAAGGTCATTTTGATTTTACACCAGCTGTAAATGATCAGCCAGTTTAAGTGCTTATTGTTTTTTCAGCATTTTGCATAGCAGCCGCTCTCTGTTTATTAGATTGCATTTGGTTATTCAGCATCTTATCTAGTATTCTCAAATAATGCTGCATGGTGCAGAAACCCCCCTTCCCCCAACCCCTGGAGATCTGTTTAAATATTTTAGCCGTGAGCCCCAATGGGAACATCCGGCATTGAAAGGATGAACAAAATATGTGTTTGGTGAAATCCTTTGATGACTAAATCTCTCTTTTCTGCCGTCTTGTCAGGACTTTATCACCAATATGTGTAGAGCAGGAAACCTAAACACATCACTGAGCAAACATCAAAACCTGCATTTAAAAGTTGATAAAACACAGTTCAGATAAGCTGCATAATCTTCTGAGAAGATGGAGTTGGCTTACACTCAGAAAAAAAAAAGATTTTTGCTGCATGTACAAACTACTTACACTATCGGACAAAAGTCTTGTCGCCTATCCAAGTTTTAGGAACAGCAAATTATAACTTGACTTCTAGTTGATCATTTGGTATCAGAAGTGGCTTATATGAAAGGTAAAGGCCTCTAGATTACGCTTATTTTACCAAAATTAAATATGATCATGCCTTGATTTGTAATGATTTTATTAGGACAGTAAGGTCTGACTTTGTTTAGACAAAAGTCTTGTCACTTAACAGAAATAATGTGCAGTATAGAATATAAAGTCATGCTGCAGTGGAAAATGAATGAATATTGTGTCTGACTCCCATGAACTTGGAGGACTGCATCCAGACATCTCTGCAATGACTCAAATCACTTATTAATAAAGTCATCTGGAATAACAAAGAAAGCCTTCTTGCAGGACTCCCAGAGTTCATCAAGATTCTTTGGATTCATCTTCAATGCCTCCTCGTCCATCTTACCCCAGACATGCTCAATAATGTTCATGTCTGGTGACTGGGCTGGCCAATCCTGGAGCACCTTGACCTTTCAGGAACTTTGATGTGGAGGCTGAAGTATGAAAAGGAGCGCTATCCTGCTGAAGAATTTGCCCTCTCCTGTGGTTTGTAATGTAATGGGCAGCACAAATGTCTTGATACCTCAGGCTGTTGATGTTGCCATCCACTCTGCAGATCTCTTGCACGCCCCCATACTGAATGTAACCCCAAACCATGATTTTTCCTTCACCAAACTTGACTGATTTGTGTGAGAATCTTGGGTCCATGCGGGTTCCAGTAGGTCTTCTGCAGTATTTGTGATGATTGGGATGCAGTTCAACAAATGATTCATCAGAAAAATCCACCTTCTGCCATTTTTTTCCCAAATGATCAACTAGAAGTCAAGTTATTATTTGTTGCTCTTAAAACTGGGATTGACAACAAGACTTTTGTCATGTAGTGTATTTAAAATGAGTTGAAACATCACAATTCTTATGGTTTATTTGGGGACAACTTAATTTTTTCATGTTCAAACAAATCAAGTTGAAATGTAATTTGTTTGCTTAAATTCACCCCATATACACTAAAAATTGCTGGGTTCCACACAATTCCTTTATGTTGTCTCAACACAAATCGATTAAGTTAACTTAATTGTTTTTACAAATTTAAGTGGATTGAATATAAAACAATTAAGTTGTCCCAACAAGCAGCAAAAATAATTTTTTTGAATGTAAATTGTTTGCAAAAATTTAGCAAAAACCATTTTTTTCAGTCTACTAAACATTCTTAAGCTTTCTTACACTCCTAGTTTTAACTAGGCCTCTGCATGTCTGGCATAAGCTTGCAATCAATACCAAATGTCTAATTCGCCCTGCTTTTGTTTTGTTTTTCCATTCCCACTTCCTATTTTCTTGCTTGTCAAGGAACTGTATATTTATTCAACTGCTTCCTGCTTAAATCAAAGAGGCAAAACCCGAATTCCTGCAAGCCTCAGTCCATTAAAATGTAAACGAGTGGCTGGACGGTGAAATTACAGCTCTGCTCTTCTGTCTCTCCAGAATCTAAACTAGTCTCCACTTTATAGAGGACGACACGCGCCGCCTATACAATCCCCCATCATTAAGGGCCTAATTGAATGGTAACTTCGGCAATTTTGAATGTAATGAATGTACAAGCATTCGGTGCGCTGTGATGCATAGCAATGAGAAGCTGGCGTCTGTGTGTGTGGAAATATTATAGTGCAGATAACAAACAAACTCATCTGCATTCAAACAAGTGCCGTGGAATTATCATGTTTTGTTTGGACACGACTTGTGATCGTGATTGCTGGAGAAGAACTACTTTTTAAAGTCATTTTCTGCAGATTATACTTACAAATGTGAGCGTAACTAGAATAAAACAACAACAACAACAGCCAAAAAACAAGTCAAAATTTCTATGATATTTTTAGTGCTTTATATATTGTTGAATGCAAATTTATTAGAGATTCTGTGAAATGTGCATTCAGATATTTCCCAAGTGATGTTTAACAGAAATTTTTTCAACACATTTTAAAAATTTTAATAACCATTTTCTTATAAATAATTTATTTTGTCTTTGATGTGATGACATAATATGATATTATACTAGTTATTTCATGAGATACTGAGCTAAAAGTGCAATTTAGATGCTTTACTAAGTTATTTACAGTAGGGTAACTCAGTGGTACTAAACTCTGTTCCTGGAGATCTACCTTCCTGCAGATTTCGGTTGCAAGAACAAAAAAGGCAAAAGAAGCTACAAGTAGGCCAACCATCGCCATTTTGTTTGTGTGTCATCGCACCGACCGGGGGATACCAAACAAGGGCAAAGAGGCGGAGCTACAGACGCATGCTAGCATTTTGCTTAGACTGGCTTTTCTTTGGGGTAAACCAAGCGGCAACCTCCCGCTCAACCTTGTGAATCTAATACGGAAATAACTAAAATTGCAATTCATCGACTCGCCTTGGGGGGCTGGCTCCAGGAAGTCCAAGTGCTTTCTTTCTGCATTGGTAAATTGCCCATTTTTACAGCTGCTAAAAACATGTTTACAGCCTGGTACAAACGATGGCTTTGGTGCATATAGCCACGATTACCCTTCATGACAACTGTGAGGGGGTGAATTTTTTTATAACTCATCCGTTTCGTTTTTATTAAGTTATATTAAGTTTGCATAATTAAGGACGTGGCCACTTGAGTGACAGCTAGGTCTAGCTGCTCGCTGTCTCGTCACCTCAGCTGATTCTGGTTAATTAGCCGCTGAACTCGGCATATACATTATATTTTTGTTTTGGTTAATGTTTCTTTACACAGTCATTTGCCTTTTGGAATTATTTCCTGCAATTATCAGATGATATGGCATGCTGTGTGCACTTAATTGTGCTCACAAACCATTCAAGTTACCTCTATTTCCCAGGTGAGTGAAATATATACTTATATACCATCTCTATAAATGTATTTGTTTTATTTAAGATCATTTATCATTTATAATGTTCTTTAGACCTGTAATGCACTCCAGAATCTGACAGATTGATTAGCTGTAGGCTATAAAACAGTCATCTGAAGCTTTGTCATACAGTGTTAGTGCTGGATTTTATAAACAGCCTTGCATTGACTAACACAGACTATATCTGAAGTGTTTGATAGTAATTCGCGTTTTCCTCCTGTTGTAAAACGTCATAAGAACAATGTTTAGTGGCTCAATGTATTAAGTGTTTTTAAAAGTCTAAACACTTTATTGATATAGTATACAACCAAGCACGTGTGGTCAGAACACAAATGAGTCGCAGGTAATGAAGTATTAAGTGTTCTCCTGAAGTAAAAAGTCTGTCTAAGCCGGTCTAAGCAAAATGCAGAGAATCCAGCATGCGTCTGTAGCTCCGCTCACTCTCCGCCTCTTTGCCCTTATTTGGTATCCCGCATTTGGTGCGATGACGCGCTAACAAAATGGCGACGGTTGGCCGCGCCTACTTGTAGCTTCTTTTGCAGTGTTCAGAAACCTATGGATGACGTCACGGATACTACGTCCATATCTTTTACAGTCTATGGGAGAAACACTTAATAGTTCATTACCTGCGACTCGTTTGTGTTCTGACCACATGTGCTTGGTTGTACACTATATCAATATAGTGTTTAGACTTTTAAAAACACTGTTGTAATACACTAAGCCACTAAACATTTTTCTTATGACGCTTTTCTACAGGAGGAAAGTGCAAACTACTTTCAAAAACTTCAGATATGGTTTGTGTTAGTAAATACAAGGCTATTTATGAAATCCAGGCATAAAACTGTATGACAACACTTCAGACGACAGTTCTAGAGCCTACAGCTAATCAATCTGTCAGATTCTGGAGTGCTTTACAGTTCTGAAGAAAAATATAAATGATCTTAAATAAAACAAATACATTTATATAGATGGTATATAAGTATATCATTTCACTCACCTGGGAAATAGAGGCCACGTGAATGGTTTGTGAGCACAATTAAGTGCACAGCATGCCATATCATCTGATAATTGTAAGAAATAATTCCAAAAAGCAAATGACTGTGTATATCCACAAAAACAAAACAAAACAAAATTATGATGAATATGCCGAGTTCAGCGGCTAATCAGCCGGAATCAGCTGAGGTGAAGTGACGGCGACCAGTGAGACCTAGCTGTCACTCAAGTGGCCACGCCCTTAATTATGCAGACTTAATAAAACCTAATATAAAGGAAACAGATGAGTTCTAAAAAAATTCACCCCCCTCACAGTTGTTTTGAAGGGTAATATTAGCTATATGCACCAAAATCATTCTTTGTACCAGGCTGTAAACACCTTTTTTTATTCTGTAAAGTTGGTCATTTTAACAGTGGGGTCAATAGAAATTTGCTCTATTATGAAGCCAGGACTAGCGGAATTTTGATGAATTGCTGTTTCAGTTACTTCCGTATTTGCCTCACGAGGGAGAGCGGGAGGTTGATGCTTGGTTGCAACCCATATCAAACACATCTGCCTGTAATTATCAAGTGCTGTTCAGGTCCTAATTATTTGGTTCATGTGTGTTTGATCAGGGTTGGAGCTGAACTCTGTAGGAAGGTAGATCTCTAGGAACAGGGTAAAGCAACCCTGGGGTAACTGCACTCAAAAAATATATTTTGGCTGCTTGTTCAAATTACTTATTTACAATGAGTGGTAACAACACAATTCTTGAGATTTTTTGCAGGGCAATGTAATAGTTTTATGTTCAGTCTACTTAAATATTTAAGTTAACTTAATTGATTTGTGTTAGGACAATATAAATGAATTGTGTGGAACTCACATTTTTTACAGTGTAGGTAGACTGTAAAACATGCTGGGTTACACATAATTGATTTGTGTTGGGACAAAATAAAGGAAATAAGTCAATTAATTCATTCATTGATTTTCTTTTCGGCTTAGTCCCTTTATTAATCCGAGGTCGCCACAGCGGAATGAAACGCCAACTTATCCAGCACATGTTTTACGCAGCGGATGCCCTTCCAGCCACAACCCATCACTGGGAAACATCCACACACCGGAGCACCCGGAGGAAACCCACATGAACACGGGGAGAACATGCAAACTCCACACAGAAATGCCAACTGACCCAGCCGAGGCTCGAACCAGCGACCTTAATGCTGTGAGGTGACAGTGCTAACCACTGAGCCACCGTGCGCATACATGTATCACGATAAACAGAAAAGGATCTTCATCAACACTTGTAACTATTTTAATGCCATTATACATATAGTAAGTGCTGAGTTTTCCCAATTTGTTACCACATCGTTTCCCACCACCCAAGAAAACAAGGTCAAGCATTTCCAAGACAGTGAAAAGTGACGGTTCTGTAGTATCTAGGACAGCGTTTTGAATAATTAGCCACATTGCCGCCGCTGTTGTGTGTTGTGGCATTTTGTGAAAGTTTAAAATAGGCCCGTAATTAATCAGCAGGGGCTGCGGGATGGATAGAAGGCTGACGTATGGGAGAAAGGCCAATGTGGGATCGGCCCGACGTAGGCGTGGGTTTGACAGATGGAGATTACATGCTGAACTTCAGGTTTCCACGTCGCCAGAAGCTTCCGCTCGCCATTACAGCAGTCATCAGTTAGCTTGTATTGACATTTCATTACGGTGCACAAACAGAGGAGTCCTGCCTGTGCCAGTCATTACATCTGACTCTCAATGCGGTCCAAAGAGTCTTTATACCCCCAGCACTTTGTCATGAGTTTTGGGATGTACCATTAGTCTGTGTGGGTCGTACTATTGCTTTTGGGTTGAAACTGGAAATGACGCCCCATAGGGTGCTTACACAAAAATCAATTGATTGCTGATGTTCTCTGCCTCTTAAGGTATGTTCTTGCTGACAGCAGTTTGATCAGGAGTTTGTATAGTCACTATATTAAACTCAAGCTAATTATAAATATGTGCTTCAGCCTAATATTTAGCAAAATGTAAAATGAGCTGCTTCGGGTATTATTTGTTGCACCTTTCAGATGACAGATCCACTAAAGGGCGCTGTCTACATGTTCGCAAATCTGAAATATGTTACTTAGGCAGGGCTCGAAATTAACTTTTTTACTTGGTAGCACCAGTGCTCCCAACTTCAAAAATTTAGGAGCACCAGAAAAAATTTAGGAGCACCAGAAAAAATTTAGGAGCACCAGAAAAAATTTAGGAGCACCCACCAAAACTGAATGAGCACCACTGCAAATTGTATATTAAGGGATTTATTGTATTTGAAAACAACATCAATCAGGACTAACAAAAACCAAGACAACTATCTAACTAATGCTGTGATGACTTATTGATATCTGTGCAATAATTCCAAAATGAATGTCTAATAATTATAAATTTTATTAATGATGACGATGATGTCAATAATACTTGCACTGAATAACATTTCTCGTTATCATGCTGCCCTAAATGTGCTTGAATGCGAGTTATGTACTGTAAAAGGTCCTGCTGTTACTTTATGAAAACTAAATTTATGGTTTGCATCAAACAAAAATGAAGCATTGCAGTAAGAAATATTTATTTTGCACTATTGTTTTTATATGCATGTCAATTTAATAAACAATATTTCTGCTACAAAACAAACGTAAGATTATAATAAATCATTCAATCCAATGCTGAAAGCTGCAAAGCAGTCATCAGTAAAAAGAAAAGTAATATAAATCTCAAGAAAGAATGGACCAAAGAAATTAAGAAAAGTCTTACTTTTAACACTCTTTAAAAGTTTTGGTTTGGGTTTGTGTCATTTTAAATGCTCGGTCTGGTTATGAGCTGATTTTCATTTTTCTGTGTTTGTGGAAAAGCAGGCGTGTCAGCCGACCCAATATAAGAGCAGGCAGAGCAGGATTCTCGTGATGACCACCGGCGCAAATACCGTTCTTTGTTATGAGTCGCAGATTCAGTTTAAACTTAGTAAAGGCGAGCTTCTTTGGCGATGATGTGTACAGTGTTAGATTTTACATTAAGCGGACATTTGCGCTGAACATGCAGTGAATGCAACGCATTGAGATTCGGGCACCTTCTCCGAAAACACTCGATTGATCTTGGCTGGCGCCTTTATAAGCTCCCTGTTATCTGACAGCGGAAAGCCTTGAGTGATTGACAGCTAATATGAACAAATATAGCAGCAGGGAAGAGTGATTCAGCACATTTTTAGAAAAAATCGAAACAAGTCGCACTACAACCATTATATGCAGTCACACAAATGCTCCCAAATATATTATGAGGTCGCATAGATTAAATTTCGGGCGTATATGCGACAAAAATGGTCGCAATTTGGAGCCCTGTTAGGGTTTGTTTTGTTGTATGTTTCAGATACACGTCCAAAAGAAGTCAGGGCTTGTCATACAAATCATCTAACGAACCAGGACCTAAACCCAACCAATAGTGTTTCAATAGCAAAGGTAAGAGAAAAGCGTACTACAATTAGGGATGGGTATTGTTAAAAAACCCCAACAGCGATACTTTGAATGTGTATTTATATGCTTATGTATTAAAGGGGTGGTCCACTACGATATCATATTTTAAAATTTAGTTGATGTGTAATCTAGCTGTGTGAACATAAACAACATCTCTGAATGTAAGACGTTCAATGCAAAGGGAGACATTGGCTTTTACAGAGTTAGCTTAGCAAAGCCTACAGCGAACAAAGTTTGGGGACTACAAAAAAAATGCATCCGGGTTAATGAGATACACCCGCATACACCCCGCGCAGCGAAGGGGCATGGCCAGAGGCACTGTAATGTTACAGCAGAGAAAGCTAATATGATGTCCAAATGCTGCTATTTCCACAGAGCTTCTTCTGCTTCTGTATTTGGGCTTTCAAATGACACAACACAAAGAGAGAAGTGCTTACAGTTTAATTTTAATTATGTTCCAGAGCATTATAAAAAATATATAGCTAGCATTTGACAAAGAAGAACTTACAGATTCTCTCCCAGTTCAGTGCTGGATTCGGCTAAAAACTCCTCCAACCGACGAAGCTGTGGATTGTGAGCCACAACTTGTAAGTATATTTATTTGTTAAAATTGATCAATTACATGCGTAGTTTATAGCATTAACGGTGTGTTGTAGCGAGGACGAAAACAAGGATGTGAATAAAGGGAAATGCTGTTTGGCACCAGCTGCAACCCATCACTGGGAAACATCCATACACACTCATTTACTACAGACAATTTTATCTTACCCAATTCCCCTATAGCGCATGTCTTTGGACAGCCAGAGGAAACCCACGTGAACACGGAGAGAACATGCAAACTCCACACAGAAATGCCAACTGATTCAGCTGAGGCTCGAACCAGTGACCTTCTTGCTGTGAGGCGATTGTGCTACCCACTGCGCCACCGTGTAGGCCTGACTAATATTTTAAAACATGGAAAATAATTTTATTAGTGTTTTAATGAAATAATTATGAAAGTAATGCCGATCATGCAACACATTGAACATCATCCAAAATTTTGGTGATTGCCACGTCCGTGCATGTAGCTTTAAATAGAATCAGTCTGTGTCTAAAAAGTATCAAACTCAACACCTATGACCACATAGTTTTACCTTGATTTTACATTGCTTTTCATGGAACCATGCTTCACAAGACTCGAACCTTAGCGACGCCGTACAAGGTGAGCTACCGAGCAAACTGACCATGCCTGAAAAGTTGTCCATATGGATATAGATAGGTGACGCAAACATTTTTGCTCACAAATCATGGACACCGATAGTTTTGTAGTATTTGATGTTGTGCAAAGAACTGAATAAAAATAATCTTTATACTCTTAGCCAGCGCCAGGACATGGACGCACTAGGGCGCTGTTTTTCCACATGTCTGTGTTTACGAATGGATTACATCAAAAAGAACACAAGTAATCTTGACAAACTATACATCAGTCTAAAGCTACAACCATCAAGCAGCCAATGCAGCTTGTTGTTTTCCAATGGGAAGCTAATAAAGAATGTATTTGCTAAATTTGTGTAAGTTGAACAGAAAACGCTTATTAGATATGGAGTAAATATCATCGTAATAACAAGACACACACGCATGCATTACTGTACATACAGTTTATTTTGAAAGGTAAGAGTCCACAGAAAAACATCCCATCGAACACGTTTATCCCACCAACACAATAGTGTTGAATAATGGATGGTTATTCGTTTAAGTCAACGTTTTTGCCGGAGTCCTCTTGTTTACATTGTTTACCATGATAATTGCACACGAAAATGACATCTTTGTAGTAAAAAGCGAGTCAATGTCCTAGCTTAGAGTGACTACGTTTACATGGACACCAATAATTCGATTTTAATGCGATTAAGACAATACTCTGATTAAGAGTCTACCATGTAAACAGAGATTTTTGATTGATTTAATCAGATTAAGGTCATAATCGAATTAAGACATGTGGAGTATGCCGAACTTAGTCGCATTATTGAAGTGTAGTACAGACATGTAAACACCTTAATCGAACTATTTCCATCACGTAGGATTTTAAATCGCTTTTTGCGAAAGGGTAGTCCACACACGCACGCACCCTGACACACACGCACGGCTGATTGACACTTTTTGCACCTACCGAGTCAGTGCAGACCACAGACACCTGCATCGTGAAATGCAGTTTTTTTTTCTTCCATTCAGCATGCGGTATAAACTTCGATTAAAACATCTCTTCCAGCAGTTCATAGTTGCATCCAATATCTCGTTTGTCATTGTGGGCTTGCATGAAATCTTCGTGAATGAAAGTGAAAGTGCCAAACTGCAGTTAAAGTCAAAAATTAAAAATGAAACACCCGAAGTTACATGAAACTCCGGAGGAAATGCGCATAGCACGGTGACGTAATGTTATTAAAACGCGATCATGAAAGGAACATTCAAAAAGCAACTTATGTAAACACCTTAGTCTTATTATTCTCTTAATTAGATTAAAGCAAATAATTCGATTAATGATGTCCATGTAAACGTAGTCATTGTTAGACATAAAATGAGACCATGAACTGAATTAAAAAGTCAAAGTTATAGTTACTAAAATCTAAACAAAGCAGTTGAGTGTTTTGACGTTCTGCATATGCATATCTGTGAGCCTTTTAGCCAGTCGTTTGTACTTCCTAGTTTGACTGATGGAGAATTTAGCCAATGGCTGCATGATTCATTGACATATGATGACGTTTATTCATCTATTGGACTTCTTGTTTGTTTTATTGCAATTTTTGACGCTCACACTGGTTAAGTGACCTGTCAATCATTTTGCAACGCACCCTGTTATATGTCCCTGTAAATATCATTAGTGTGAAAAGGAACAAAAGTCGTCATATTGCCCCTTAGTCGTCATATTATTTTGTCGTCATATTGCCTCCTAGTCTTCATTTTATCTAGAAACTGCAGTCAAACTTTTGTTTACAACCCAGGCTCATTCTGAAAACGTAGTCCCGTGGACGTTTCTGGAGACTGCGAAATACGTCCCGGGAGGTACGTATTTTTGCAGTTTTTGTTTTCGCGAATCCGCGAGAGGCCGCTGCGTGCGCTTTTTCGTATCTCAAACGTCTCTCGCAAGTGTCGTTCGCGCCCGCGCTGTACTTGCGTAAACCCACCAGAGAGCGCTGTCGACTGACCGTCTGTCTGACTGAATGATTGACTGGGCGACCGGCCAATCGACTGACCCACCCTCCTCCTTCCCTAAACCCAACCAATTTTCCTGATTGACCCGCTCACCCACATACTTCCCTAAACCCAATCAATGGTTTACAAAAGCCGTCCAGAAAAAAAGCCCTCGTCCGATTTTTACCACGTTTTCGGATTTTACCACATTCTCACCCTGTTGTTCACTCGTTCATTTAATTTTTTTGGATTCTGTTTTTGTCTTACCTGCTCTTCCCCGTACTCGAACCCGGTCGTCGGGGTCAACTTCTCACTGTGTCTCAAGTCCGCCGACGTACACGACGAGCTAACAGGACAAATTGGTTGAGGCGGGAAAGTCCTCCAAACGAAGGTAAGCGTCAGCCGGTAAGCACCAAAAGGAACGACGTCATACCGCCACGTAGCGTTCGCTTAAAAAATTAAGCGCAGCCATACGTACCTCCGGCTACATAATTCGCAGTCTCCAGAAATGTCCAAGGGACTACGTTTTCAGAATGAGCTTGGGTTGTTTGTTTAAGTACTTTTTTGCAGTTTCACAAATGTGTAGGCCGAAGCATTAGCCTGTGTTGACTATATTGTTGGTCACATTTTTGGTTTGTAACTCTGGATGCCCTAACTTTGCCCTTAAAAACGTATTTGTCTTTAAGAGGCAGATTTATTAAACATTAGCATGAGTGCAATCCCATAGAAGCACAGTCGGGAGTGTAAAGGTCTGAGAGTGATCTACTGACGATGTAAATTAAATAACACAGCAGCTTAATTCAACGCCATCTACCCACTGCAAATTAGGCCGAATACAAGCAGAGCTGATGATAATCAGGTGAAAGTAATCTAATTACAACACAAATATTAAAAAAAATAGTAAGAAATGCTTTTTGGGTGATTAAATAACGGTGCAAATTGCAGTGAATTAACTGCCACAAACCTCAATATGAATGTGATTAAAATCTTCATTCATTTTCCTTTGGCTTAGTCCCTTATTTATCAGGGGTCGCCACAGTGGAATGAACCGACAACTATTCTGGCACATGTTTTACGCAGTGGATGTCCTTCCAGCTGCAACCCAGTACTGAGAGTGATTAAAATCTTAAATATAGTAAATCACACCTTAATACTCTTCTGTAAAATGCTTGTGGCTTTCACAAATCTACATATATATGCAATACAAAAATAAAACTGTGCACATGTTTTCGTCATTAATGTTGCACTGTGTGTTTTTAGGAAATCCTGACAGTAGTTTCCTTACAGGCAAAGGAGGGTTGGCGCTGGTGAATAATTTAGCAGTGAATTCCCTAAATGATTATCTTGTGCAGTTTTGCAAATGTAGGGATTTTGTCACCAAATTAAGCATCTTCACTTTTATTCATATACTGCATCAAGAAGACATTTCAACATACTTTGTTTTAATAATATTTATACTCACCGGCCACTTTATTAGGGACACCTTTCTAGTACCGGTGTCCTACCCATCAGATTATGCTACCAACAATGTATTTGTATGGTTCTGAGGTTGGGGTTAGGGATTAGGTAGGTTAGATATTACAGCTTCTTATCACACTACTCCACGTTAAAATTTACGGTGGTAGCAAAATCTGACGGGTAGCATATTGTGTCATCAAAATGTGCCACCTACTTTTTGAATGGGAGGTAGGACAATCTGACAAAGTAGGACAAATCGACAGAACACCGGGTTGGACCCACTTTTGTCTTCAGAATTGCCTTAATCCATCATGGTATAGATTCATCAAGTTACTGGAAATATTCCTCAAAGATTGTAGTCTATATTGACATGATAGCATCACACAGTTGCTGCAGATTTGTCAGCTGCACATCTATGATGTGAATCTCACGTTACACCACATCCCAATGGTGCTCTATTGGATTGAGATCTGGTGACTGTGGAAGCCATCTGAGTACAGTGAACTTATTGTCATGTTCAAGAAACTAGTCTGAGATGATTCGCGCTTTATGACATGATGCGTTATCCTGCTAAACGTAGCCATCAGAAGATGGGTACACTGTGGTCATAAAGGGATGGACATGGTCAGCAACAATATTCAGGTAGGCTGTGGCATTGATGGTCCCAAAGTGTGCCAAGAAAATATCCCCCACACCATTACACCACCACCACCACCACCACCAGCCTGAACCGTTAATACAAGGCAGGATGGATCTATGTTATTAACGCCGAATTCTGACCCTACCATCCTAATGTTGCAGCAGAAATCGAAACTCATCAGACCAGGCAACGTTCAGGCAATCTTCTATTGTCCAATTTTGGTGAGCCTGTGAGAATTGTAGCCTCAGTTACCTATTCTTAACGGACAGGAGTGGCACCTGGTGTGGTCTTCTGCTGCTGTAGCTCATCTGCCTCAAGGTTGAACATGTTGTGTGTTCAGAGATGCTCTTCTGCAGACCTTGGCTGTAACGAGTGGTTATTTGAGTTACTGTTGCCTTTCTATCAGCTGGAACCAGTCTGGCCATTCTCCTCTGAACTCTGGCATCAACAAGGCATTTGCGCTCACTGGATATTTTCTCTTTTTCAGACCATTCTCTGTAAACTCTAGAGATGGTTGTGCGTGAAAATCCCAGCTGATCAGCAGTTTCTAAAATACTCAGACCAGCCCATCTGGCAGCAACAACCATGCTACGTTCAAAGTCACTTAAATCATCTTTCTTCCCCATTCTGATGCTCGGTTTGAACTGCTGCAGATCGTCTTGACCATGTCTACATGCCTAAATGCGTTGCGTTGCTGCCATGTGATTGGCTGATTAGAAATTTGAGTTAATGAGCAGTTGGACAGGTGTACCTAACAAAGTGGCCGGTGAGTGTATGTTTCGTTGATGAGACAAATCTTGTAGGCAAACATTATCAATAGTAATGCTTACTTGATTATAAGTTAATATAGATGAATATAGAAACGCTTTCTTTAACCACTGATGATGTCTAGTTTATAAACCTCTAGTGAGAATAAAATATAATTCTGTTCTAATGCAGCCTCGGCTTTCCTGCAACAGCAAATTAGCATTCTGCAGAGGAAAGTGTTTTGAATATGAATTACAGCAGTGCATAAAGCTAAGCATCATATCATGAACACCATTATAAATGCATGAATCAAACTCATCTAGAACGCCGCCAATTCCTCACATATTTTCCATGCTTTGTGTATTTTCCCTCTCTGTGTGAGACGGATCATGACAGAGCGGTGAAATCCTGCCTACACTTGAGTACAGTATCTCACAGGAGAGAAAAAAACACACTCGAGCTGCTCTGGAGCTCACATTAGTAGCTGGAGCAATGCTTCTCTGATCAAATGCATAGTTAATATGTCTCAACTTTGTTTGTATGGCCAGTGATCACTTACAGTTGAATTATTAGCCCTCCTGTGAATTTCTTTTTCAAATATTTCCCAAATGATGTTTAACAAGAAATGTTTCACAGTATTTCCTATAATATTTTTTTCTTCTGGAGAAAGTCTTATTTGTTTTATTTCGGCAAGAAACTTAGTAATTTTAGCGAAAACTTTAGATACTGTTGGTTGGTTCCTGTTGGTTGTAGGGATGCAACGATTATAGATTTTGGTTGTACGATTATAGTCTGAGAAATAATCACGGTTATCACGATTATTAAGTATTCATTACTTTCACAACACTACTAATTTAGAAAATCACATAAAAACTAATAATATTAAAGTGTTATTTATTGCTGCTCAGTAACCAAATAATACAGCACATAATAATATTAAAAACAAACAATAGTCCAGGTCTCTCTTTGTGCTTAAAAATAAGTAAAATTTTTGACATTTAAACATACATAATTTTTACACTAAATAAATGACAGAACAATTAATTAAAAAAAATAGCCTTTGTCTGATGTAGGGCTTGAAATTAACTTTTTTACTTGGCACCAGTGCTCCCAACTTCAAAAATTTTAGGAGCACCATAAAAAATTTAGGAGCACCCACCAAAAATAAATGAGCACCACTGCAAATTGTATATTAACAGATTTATTGTATTTGAAAACAACATCAATCAGGACTAACAAAAACCAGAAACAACTAACTAATTCTGTTATGACTTATTGATATCTGTGCAATAATTCCAAAATGAATGTCTAATAATTATAAAATATTTATGATGTCGATGATGACAACAATACTAACAATGAATTACATTATCATGCTGTCTTGAATGTGCTTGAATGTGAGTTATCTGTAGGCCCACACGGAATCTGCGCGCGCAGAATTCCGCAGATTTTTAGCCCATCATTAATTCTGTTTATTTACTTGAGTAAATGTGTGTAAATCTGAATTTATTCAGTTTTTAAATGACACATATTTCACATATTAAGGTTTTAGTTATGAGACTCCCAAAATAATTCCGCAGAAATCTGCAGATTTTTACCAAAATTCTCCGCAGAAATTGCAAAAAACGTCCGCAGATTCCGTCTGGCCCTAGTTATCTGCTATAAAAAGTCCTACTGTTACTTTATGAGAAAAAAACTCTATGGTTTGCATCAAACAAAAATGAAGCATTGCAGTAAGAAATATGCATTTTGCACTATTGTCTTTATACATGCAATATAATAACCAGAAAGATCGGACAAAAGAAAGGAAGAAAATTCTCACTACTACCACTCTTTAAAGGTTTTGGTTTCGTTTTTTGTCATTTTAAATGCTCGGTCTTGTTATGCGCTGATTTACATTTTTCTGTGTTTGTGGAAAAAAGCAGGCGAGTCAGCCGACCCAATATATGACCGGCGCAGAGCAGGATTCTCACAATGAACACCTGCACAGTACCGTTCTTTGTCATGAGCCGAAGTTTCAGTTTAAACTTAGTAAAGTCGAGCTTCTTTGGCAAAAATCTATACACTGTTAGATTTTACATTTAGCGTCCATTTGCGCCGAACACGCAGTGAATGCAACACATCGAGATTGAGGCCATTAAACAGCTGATCCACCGAGTCTTTCAGCACTCTCTCCGAAATCACTCGATTGATCTCGGCTGGCGGATCAACATTCACCGCATGATCCTCTCATCGACGCCAATATTTCTAACTTTAAGTGGGTTTGCCAACCTGTGTACTTTTCATTGCTTCTTCCTCAAACTTCAGCCGTTTGCAGTTCCTGTGGTCACAAAAGCCCCCATCTCAACTAACGCGCCTGAAAAGCGTAAGCACGTTTCGTCACGTGCGCATCCTTCCATTGGAAATAATGAACTTGCACTTGCTTGCCTTAGTTAATAGCCTCAATCATAGTTAATCCAGTGTGCGTGGTTATTAGTCTCGGTGTACAAACTAGCGCACAGTTTGCATAACTTTGTTTAGTTGCTGCAGTTTTGTTCTGTGTAAACTCGGTGTTGAGGAGCCTTTACGATTAATTAACCGTGACGAATTAAAGCGCGGTTAATAGTGAAACCGGTTAATCGTTGCATTCCTGGTTGGTTTTGCACCTTTTTTTACCAACCAAGTTTGTCGACGCCATTATAACGACACAGATCACTCTGCCTATTCATGCCAGAGTCCCGCGGAAAAAGTGATTGACAGGTGGTAATTTGTGTGTAACTTATCTTTATTTATTTATGATTTGGTTATGGGTAAAACAAAGACCATGCGGGTCAGGTAGTTGAAATGGTAATCTACGAATAGTTAATTAGTTATGAATGAGTTAATTATTCATAAATAATTATTCATCGCCACCTACGACGACCATGCCATCGTCTATTGCAATGATTACATTAGACATCATACGATGCCAAATTGGTCGACATCGCCCAACCCTAGCAAGCGTGTGTTATAAAACCCTCGCAGGACAATAATTTGGACAACATAGTTTGTGAATCAACAGGAGTCACAGACATGAGGCACGCGCAAGCTGGTTATTATAACTCTAATCAATGTTACCTTTACATTTGCGTGATTGTTTGCTTTATACAACTGAGAATGTAGTCCTAGTTGGCGTGCAGCGGTTGGAAGTTTAAGCCACAGTTATGCCTGTATTTAAAGGTTCAAGAAACCCTGGGCCCGGTTTTTCAAAAGTAATCCACTAGGATTTTGGATAACTGATTGGATCAAATCTTGAAAATGGGTTTTTCAAGAGAAAAACCGGATTACATAATCGGATTAGATCACGTAATCCAATCTTGGTTTTGATCCGGATCAAACCTTTAGTTTGGGTTTTTCAGACTTTTTTTGTAGGATTTGGATCACTTTGATCCAAAAAATCTGGATTAAACTGATCCCATCAGAAGGGTGGATTCCGCGTGGATTTCATGCCCAAAATGTAATGAAAACTTTAAAAATGTATCAAATAATACTATATTTGGATCATGCAGAAGTATCATACAAGATATCATATTTATTCATAAGGTTTTAATTGTATTTGTTTATCCGTCAGGTAGGCTTTAACGTATTCAGCCTTTCACTATAGGCCTACAGCAAAGTGGAAAGAGTTTGGCCTCATAAAATAATCCCCCAAACAGCTGTCAAAATTGACCAAAAACAATAAATTTCATTCTGTCACTAATTGATATATATACTCATCACAATGGAAAATATTTTTGTTTTTAGAATATTTATTAGTGATGTATGCAATGAGAACAGAATAACCAAAAAAATGCAAAGAATGGCAATCACTGATTTTTAAAATCAATTTCAACAATTGCAAAAAGAGACTGAAAGGGCAAAAGCACAGCTTCATCTGGCAGAGGAACAACTGACTCTGACCAAACTGCAGCAAACCAAGGCCAGACTTGAGATCTGCCTCCTAAAGGTTACGCTCAGACAAGCTGGTCTCTCCACATCAGATGAGGAAGTCTAAAATTATTGTGGAGTTTTTGGCATTAAGTCTTTTTTTTAATTCAATACATCTATATTTGAAACTTTTTAGTTTTTTTGTTTTTTTTTTATAAATGTGTGTGTTTTCATTTCAAATAAAACTAAAGTTATATTGTCCCCACACTATTCTACGTGTTGCTCTTTACATATCTATAGTTCTACATTGTGATTTCCTATCCTGTTTGAGCACTGGTTATCCAGATTTAGTGATCCTGAAAAGTTCCTATCTGGATCAGATTGATCCAATCCGATGTTGCTTTGAAAAACTGGCTCAAAAAGTAAGCTGGATTACGTGATCACGGATCGCAGAAAAAGGATTACTAAATCCGGATCAATTTTATCCGGATTAAACCCTTTTGAAAAACCGGGCCCTGGAGTACTTTTTTAGAGGTGTTAACAGATTTGTGTGTGTTGAGCATCACTTAAGACAATGTAAGCACCTGTCAGCTTTAATTGTGGAGAAAACTGGATCATTTTGAGCTTTTGTCAGCTAATTTCATCTTCCGGGTTAAAATAATTTTTGGGGCGGGATCAAAATCGGTGACGTAGCGCAAAACTGCAAGTGGAGTGATGACGCATCGGTTTCTCATTATTATTCATAGTAGAGTTTTCTTATGCTATGACAAGACCCTGCTTCCTAATTATTCATGACTGCACATGCTTTCCGAAGGCAAGATAGACCTGCCAAGCTGTGAGACCCTATGTTGATGACCGCGTCCACAGACTTTGCATACGGCACACAGTATTTAGCCGTCCATGAAATGTTTGTTTCCATGATCCACTGGGTTTGTTGCATGTTTTTCCCTGCGATCCTGTCAGGGCCGATACAGCAAAGCTGTACAGTGTATGTGTGCAGCAAGCATTTTTGTCTGGAGAGCAGTATGAGAATTGGAGGATGGCGGACTTTGTCTTTTATCTGTTGAGTTTGTTCATATTTAGACACATCGCCGTGCTGCTGTGTTTGCCTAAATCCTCCAGATTACCAGCAGGGTTAATGGCTAAAATAGACAGGGCAAGAGACCTGCTGCACTGAGGGCGTACTCACACTATGTACAGTTGCGTTGAACCGGGCCAAAGCACACTTGTCCCCCGTCCCATCTCCCCCGACGGCCCGCACTCACATTACATTCGGGCCTGGGCACGCTTACGTCATCGATGAGGCGATGTTCAGTTTAGGAAGAGAAGCGCTCTCGCTCAGCACAGTGGAGATTTCTTTAGTTATATCGTTTAAGTCGTTTAATATGTGGTGACAAGCAGTCAAATATTTCGCCGAACAGATCAGCCACTTTTGACGCTCATAAACAATCATAAAGTCCTCGTGCTGCAGGAATGAGGAGGTTTGCTGAAGGTGCAGCTGTCGTGCAGTGAGGGGTTTGCGTCTTTAATAAACTACGACAGTTTGCGTTCATTGAACAGCACGAATGATTAATTAATCTATATGAAACAGTCCCCTAAAAGTCACATCTCGCTTTCAGTTTCGGGCTTAGGCACGCTTGCACTCATACTGCAAGCGTACCACGCCTGAGCCCAAGCGAACCGCGCTCAGGCCCACCTCATCCAACCGGGCCAGGGCCGGCCAAGTGAACTGTGCTTGAGCCCGGTTCAGAGCACTCACACTTCTCAAACGATCCGGGAAACGGGCCTGGGCACGGTTCGGATAGCATAGTGTGAGTACGTCCTGAGTCTGCATTCAAACCCGGGGATCCTCATTTATAGTGTTTATATAAACACGATTATCTTTATAATGATATAAATTGTGGTTATGTGTATATGAAATTACAAATAACAAATGTAGCAGAGCATTAAATTATTTCTTTGCATTTTACCTTTGTAAACTATAAAATCATGAGTCTCCTCACGGTTTGTGTCTCATTTTGTGAGCCAACTGACAACAATTGTTCTCTCCCCTCCTTCTCCCCTGCTCTGCTGACCACACCCACTCCTGCCTCTGCTCGCAGAGCTCCACGCCCATTATGATGCATTTTTTGAAGAAATTCTGAGGTAGACTTGAACCGAAAGAGGGGGGTTTCATGACCCTTTAATAATGAGGCTGTTTTTGCATCGAGGCCGAAGTAATCAATCACAGAAAAGGGGAAATGCCATTACTTACTGATCATTTTATTATGATTTGAAATCAAATAATTATAGCATATTATTTAAGTTCATTTTAACCTATCTCACAGCCCACCTGCAGGATCGCTGAGGCCCATTAGTTACAGAACAATCCACTGTTACACAATGACTTGCCTAATTACCCTAACTTGCCTAATTAACCTAGTTAATATCTAGTAAAATATTATGTGCTGTCATCATGGAAAAGATCAAATAAATCAGTTATTAGAAATGAGTTGTTAAAAATATTATGTTCAGAAATGTGTTGAAAAAAATCTTCTCTACGTTAAACAGAAATTGGGGGACAAAATATACAAGGGGGCGAATGATTCTGACTTCACCTGTATGTTTCTTCAGATCACCAGCTTTCATAATGTATAATTTCTAGAATCCAGCAGAATATACCGCATATCTATGGCTGCTTTCCAGTGTGCATACTGTCTATTTGCACAGACTAATCCCAATCACATGTACTACATGCAAATAGTGAGATTTGGGTTTAGTTTTTTAAATCCTAGAGTATGTTGAACGTAGCATGCCAAGTAGGATGCATTATATCCTCACTATCCTTCAGCTTAGTCCCTGCTTTATCAGGGGTCACCACAGTGGAATGAACTGCCAATTACATTGGCATATTTTATGCAGTGGATGCCCTTCCAGCTGCAACCCAGCGGATGCATTATATTTTTAAGCAGAATTGACAGAATTAATTTACGGTCTGCTATAGACTTACCCATTAATAAAACATGAACAAACACATACAGTGAATGAACTACAGTATTTTTTAATATCTGACATTTTTATTATCAGACGTTCAATAGTAATATTATTTACTGTACTTTACTGAAACAAGTCTATTCAAGTCCAAACACATGCGCTTTAGATGAATTGAGTAAGCTAAACTGTCCGTAGTGTACGTGTGTGAATGAGTGTGTATGGATGTTTCCCAGTGATGGGTTGCAGCTGGAAGGGCATCCACTGTGTAAAACATATGCTGGATAAATTGGCGGTTCATTCAGCTGTGGCGACCCCAGATTAATAAAGGGATTAAGCCGAAAAGAAAATGAATGAATGAAGGAATTTAATAAAATAGTGTGTTACTCTCTTCTTCTTCGCTGCTTTAACACTGGTTAAAGTGACTAATTACAAAGGACAATTTAGTGAGCATATGTCTCATTCAAAAAGCTAGTATCAGATTGATTTATGGTTTCAAATACTCGCTGAGTATTTCCAATACTAGTATCGGTATCGGAACAACTCTAGAATATATACTACCTGACAAAAGTCTTGTCGTCAATCCCAGTTGTAAGAGCAACAAATAATAATAAGTTCACTTCTAGTTAGGGATGCTCCGATCGATGAACTGATCACAGGTGTCTGTTTACGAGTTTATATGCAGAGGAACCAGACATGCTAGTTGGAGAGCAAAATATTGGAATGGTCTTAGACCTTTTTACATATATAAGAACTGAGAGTTCTGTGTTTTTGACATTTTTACAAGTTCCCTAAAACCTGGCTGAAATGCAATTAAAAACGTAAAAAAAAAATGTTTTAATATTTTATAATATACCTTTTTGTAATATACTTACTGCAATAAACAAATATATATATTTATAGATGTGCATTTTAACATCTTATGCATCAAATATGTACTTTTTCTTGATTGACACATGTCGAATTCTTCTTCCATCATTTGCAATGTTACTTTGTTAGTTGTTTTTCTTACCATTATCTGTTTTATCTATTATTTTCTGTAAAGTTGCTTCTGACCATGACATGTCCACACTAAATGATTATAAGAGACATGTTTGAGGGATTATATGCAGCATTCTTCATTTATTCTCTGAGGTGTAAGGCAAGATCTCCACTTAATTATCATACTTAGGGGGGAAATGTGCTTCATGTATTATAAAGCTTGAAGCATCAGAATCAGTACTCAGTATTGGCCGATCACCATCACAAAGAATCGGTACTTGGTATCGGCTGCAAAAATCCTGATCATCCCTACTTTTAGTTGATCATTTGGAAAAAAAGGTAAACTTTTGGGCAGAAGGTAGATTTTTGTCACTACTTTTTTTGAGTGTTTACATGCATGTCACTGATGAGAAGATGGCGGCTGTTTACTGTATGTAGACCGAAATGGCTTTAAAAACCCAGCAGGCACAAGACGTCAACATGACGTCAGATTGACGTTGTACCCTAACGTCATGGACGTTGCATTTAAAAAAAAAAAAAAAAAGAAAATAGGGTTGACGTCAGAACCGAAAACCGCTTACAAGTTTGGTAAATCAAAAACCATGGTTTGGGGTTACATTAAGTATGGGGCCGTGTGAGAGATCTGCAGAGTGGATGGCAACATCAACAGCCTGAGGTATCAAGACATTTGTGCTGCCCATTACATTACAAACCACAGGAGAGGGCAAATTCTTCAGCAGGTAGCGCTCCTTCTCATACTTCAGCCTCCACATCGAAGCTCCAGAAAGCAAAGAAGGTCAAGGTGCTCCAGGATTGGCCAGCCCAGTCACCAGGTATGAACATTATTGAGCATGTCTGGGGTAAGATGAAGGAAGCATTGAAGATGAATCCAAAGAATCTTAATGAACTCTGGGAGTCCTTCATGAATGCTTTCTTTGCTATTCCAGATGACTTTATTAATAAGTGATTTGAGTCATTGCAGAGATGTATGGATGCAGTCCTCCAAGCTCATGATGGAGTCAGACACAATATTCATTCGTTTTCCACTGCACCATGACTTTATATTCTATACTGTACATTATTTCTTTTAAGTGACAAGACTTTTGTCTAAGCAAAGTCAGAGCTTACTGTCCTAATTAAATAATTAAAAATCAAGGCATGATCATATTTTATTTTGGTAAAATAAGCATAGTCTAGAGGCCTTTGCCTTTCATATAAGCCACTTCTGATACCAAATGATCAACTAGAAGTCAAGTTATTATTTGCTGTTCCTAAAACTCGGATAAGTGATAAGACTTTTGTCAGGTAGTGCAGTTGGAAAAGGTAATTTGTATTGACATTTATAATAATTTAAAGTGACGTATTGTTTGTTTGTTTTTTCCTTTGCAGTATATTGTTTTTAACGTAATGAAATAAAAAACACAAGGAAATCACAAATTACAAAACCTGTATTTTCTTTATGGTGTAATCTACAATATGTAACACTGTAACTGATGCATTGTGTATAGTACCTGTTGGTCTTAGTGATGGGTGTAGGCAGAACACAAGTGAGTCTCCATCCGAATGAAGCCAGTGACTGCAGCAGGGGAATATAGTCTGTCTTCACCTCCAAACCCTTACAAAAAAGAGAGAAATATTCAGTGTAAAAGTTGCTACAAAATGTAGAGACAATGAAATAGCTGACTTAAACCTGATCTGAGCCTTTGAGGCCTTCATGAAGAATAGTTTATATGGTGTCTGTCACTCATTTGTTTATTGTTTGCTGTTTCACAGGAGCACGCTGTGAGTAATTTGCATGTTTATGAGTTTTAAAATGTTGACCCAACTTCCATTTTTAAATCTAAATCATTATCGGTCTTGGAAAGTTCTTGATAAATGATGCTGATGAGCAATAGCTGTTTAATTTAAATGATACATTCTGTAGCTGTAGATACAGGCAGAGCTCTGTCATATACTGGGGATGTGGGCTTAGTTACCATAGTTACTCATTCATTTACTCTGGTTGAAAATGAAAAGGTGTCATTTTTAATAGGTGGTTTTGGGTCAAAGATGATTTTTTAAAAAGCTTTCAAACGATAAAAGTGTAATGTAACCCTGTGCATTCGTTTAAAATGAAAGTTTAAAAGCAAAAGTTTACTGTCAAATTTCTTTACCAACATGAATCCTAATCGTTCATTCATTCATTTTTTTTGGCTTAGTCCTTTTATATATATATATTAAGTCGCCACAGCGGAATGAACCGCCAACTTATCCAGCATATGTTTTACACAGCAGATGCCCATCACTGGGAAACACCCATACACACTCCAATTTAGCTTACCCAATTCACCTGTACCGCATGTTTTTGGACTTGTGGGGGAAACCGGAGCACCCGGAGGAAACCAGCGACATTCTTGCTGTGAGGCAATTGTGCTACCCACTGCGCCACCGTGCTGCCCCCAATCCTAGTCAAAACTACCAAAAACGCATCCATTTTGAGAATTTAAACACAATATTTGAATTGTAGACAATTTGAAGCCTTTCCAACACAAGGTAAGCTTATTCACAAATGCATTTATTTTATGCTTTATAAGCACTGGGATTAAACATTGCCATTTTAATGACATCTGATGGGGATATAACCTCCTAGGGCCAGAGTGTCCACATATGTGGACAGTACATTTTTAGCTCTTAAGTGGCTATTTAAAATACTTTGAATGTTTTATATTTTGTTACAGACATACAATGTCATCCTGCAACTGTTTTGCAGCATATGAAATGTCCCAAACCCTACTTTTAACTGCCCAAAATGGGAAAAGATTTTGTTTTTACTCTCTGATAGTCAAAAAAAATTCTGTTAAATAAGCATTAAAGAAAATTCGGGAAAAAGTGTTTTATGTAAATTCGGACCACGAGTCCACATATATGGACATCATTTTTTTCTAAAAGTACATCATATCAAAAGATGATACTTAGATTTTTATTCTAATTAGGTTGCAATAAGCTCAAATAGCAAAGAGAAATAAAAAAATGCATGTAAAAAAACACCTTGATATTATATCAAATATTTTTTGAAAATATATTTATGAAAAAAAAAGTGTGTGAAATATTAAAATGGGCAAACCCTTTATTGCAAAATGTGATTGCATTGCCACAGTTATAATGAAAAATTACAAATATATGAATAAAATGGTATAAAATGTCTGTAAGTATGCAGACAAAGGGTATTTATTTTCTTAGAAAAAAAAAGAGATAATACATTTTTATGATGATTTACAAAAGACACACACTAAAATGTCATTCAGCGTAACATTATTTCCTATAACAAACTATACAAAAAATATTGAGAACAATAATCATTGATTATAGATTAAAATACATTATTTAGGGACCAATTTTGGCCCAAAATTCTAATTAATTTTTATTTTTATACCACTTCAGGTTTCAGCCATTTATAATGGATAATTAACTTAAATAATCAAATGGATCATTTGAATAATTAAAAAACTTGCTATGAACTCTTATTTTATAAATTGTATTAGTAGTGCTGTTTCAGGTTCACCTCAATATATCTTGCATTATTTCGCACATATTTGGATATTTTATTTTCACTCAAGTTTAAACATGAACAAGCTTAACATTAAAAGTGCTGTATGTAAGTTTTTGACTGTTCTAAACATAAAAATAGCATAATATGTTTGCAGATATTTCAGAAGCATGCTAAGTGAACATTCTTGTTTATCTGAAAAACAATGCTGAAGTCAGATATTCTGCTTTGAAAATGTGTGTTACGTGCCGGAACAGCTGTGTTTGTTTTGGTCTCTTTTACCCGCGCAATGCCAGTTTAGCTGATTATATTTCAGCACCCTGGGTTGCCTTGATGGAAAACTGCATATTTTATTCATTCAGTCATGAAGGCTCTCAAAGTATGCATCCGTGACTGAAATGCGACCTCCTGTGGACAGTAGCAGCCTCCGAAATACAACACAGATTCAGAGTTACACATGAGGTGGTTGTTAATAAGCAAAAAATATAAATATTACGAATGTAAACATTAGGTGAGCAGGTTACAGTGTAACCCCGTGTCCTAACAACATGCTGCCTGACGAGATTTGCAGTAATAAGCAATTTGGCTGTTTGCACCAGACGAAACACGACAGTAATTTAAATACAGCCATTCAGAAGCACAGAATAGTGCAGTCACTGCACTCCAACGAAATGTTAAGATTTATAATCTAATTAATACATATTAAACCTCTTTATCATTATTAAATGAACATGCTGAATCACTGATATGTGTTGGTTTGCACTGAGCCACAGTTTTAAAGTTCAATTTCAAACGGTTTATTTTATTTTCAAGATCTGAGGTGAACTATCTGCTGCTGCTTTCAGTAGTATGGCAATAAATGTCATGTAAAATCGCATTCAAACTCACATTATTAGCATTTATCACTGAATAAAGCACATGAGGTGTTTATTAAGTTCAGATGTTGGTTAGAACAAAAACTCCTTTTAATATGGAAAATATTTCTTCTATCGTGTACCGTTGCTTTCATTTAGAACACTTAAATCAGCCTTTAGGCTCGATAGTCAGGCTCGCTCCTGTTGGTGTCGTCAATCTGACAACCTGCGCTTGTGTTTGTTTTGAACCAGGTGTGCAATAGCTAGTTCAACCACTGGGTGTCAAACTTGTACTGCACCTTTAAAGCAGACATATTACTTCCATCTAAAATACTTTTTATGCAAATAAACTGACAAAGTACTCTCCATTGCAGAGATGTAATAAAAACGAAACGCTATTTTTTTCAATGTGGGAGGAGCTACTTTATGTCCCACCCTGTCTTCATGTTCAGTTGAAATTATGTTAAACATTGAATAAAACTGCACACTTTAAAGCACTTCACGGGACCTTTAAGCAGGGGTGCTGCTGGGGGGTGGGGGTGGGGTGAGGGATTCTATTTTTTAGAATCACACTTGACAAAAACAGCCTGCAGAAATACATTTTCCCTTATACATGTCATCAGAGGAGGAAAGCTCCGCCCATTAGTGACCATCTCTCCCTCATTAGCATAACCAGCCCTGTGTGAGAAGCAGCCGTCTGCTATTAGATTATAAACGTGGAGTTTTAGGATGCACAAATAAACGCTGTAGTCTCCAGACTGCCTTCTTCTGAGCCACTTTTAACATTTACATTTTTTTTACAGAGATAACGTTTGTCCTGTTTTGGATCTGCCACTTTGCTGATGCGCAGGTGTTTGTAGCTCTGCCCTCTTTTGAAAAGAGCACAATCTCATTTGAATTTAAAGCGACAGTCACCAAAAATGGCACTATTTGAAATCAAAGCCTAAAAGGGTCAGTTTCAAGGAGTTATAAATCATTATTTAAGAGTTCACACTTAGCTGATGATTGATTATAAAGCTTGTTTGGCATGCTGTCCCGGGAGAGAGCCCTGAGCTTATAAGATCCTCAAGCCCGGGGCTCCCTCCCGTTTGCAAGACGAGAGGGGAGTTTGAGCTCAAGTAGATCTCGAGAACTCCCCTGCTGTAGTAGCTAATGAACAGATAGTGATTGCTCTTAAGAGATAACAACTTACTAGGAGCATGTCTATGATGCCGATTTGGATTAGTCAATTAACTTAAGTTGCATGTTTTTGGACGGTGGGAGGAATCCTGGGGGAACCCACATGAGCACGGGAAGAACGTGTAAATTCCGCACAAGCTCGTTGTCTAGCTTGGTAAGGACTAGAACCAGTGACGTTCTTGCTGTGAGGCAACAGTGCTAACCACTGGGCCACCGTGCCACCCATCTAGGAAAGGAGAAGGAGTAGGGGTGGAAGGGGGGATTCTTCAAAACGAAGATGGCTGTTATATGGAACTTAGGGTATTTATAGTGGCTTAGGAATTGTCTGATTGGTGAATTATAAATTGAATAATGCGGGGCCGGCTGCAAGCAATCATAATCACATGATCCTCTCGAAATTAGTTTATAAATAAACTTCATTTTGTATGGTAATTTGAGCTGAAACCTCACATACACACTCCCCCGAGGCAATTTGTTCCAGCCCTCCAAATAGTGTGACCAAGACATCAAAAAAAAATTTAGTTCAGTCCATAAACGGCCTTTATAGTTATGAAGTGACGTGCGTCTTTTCAATACAGCATGGGCTGCAGTTGAAGGCTGCGCAGAGAGTGAGTCAAGTGACATTAAGTGAGTCGTGCGAGCAGCCGAAAACATTTGGATATGTTTGTAGAAAAGGCTTTTTGTACAATGCACTGATATTGTTAATAGGGATGCAATGATTAGCTGATTTCACAATTAACCGCGCTTTAATTCATTACGGTTAATTAATCTGAAAGGCTTCTTAACGCCGCGTTTCTGTTGCACGGAACAAAACTGCTGCAGCTAAACAAAGTTATGCCACCTGTGTATACCGAGGCTAATACGCACGCACATTGGATTAACTATAGCAGCAGGCCGTTCACATATCGTGCCTTTTCGCACGCAAGTACATTAATTCCAATGGAGACGTGCGCATATTGGGAGCGTAGAAATTATAGTAGAAATGATTTCACGCTGTAGTGGTGAGAGATGTATGTGGGTTTAGTGCAAAGTAAACAAAAGATATGTTAGACGAATTATTACAAATTATTAAAATGATTATGCATGTATGAACGCAGATAATAACAACAGTTAATTTAAATTCTTAGCTAATATAAAGCTTAAATTAACATTAGACAAATACTATTTTTATTTATTCTTATTTTTATGTATTTATTCATTGTCATTTATTTATTCATTGTCATTTATTTTCATTGTAAAATTATCACTCATGTTTAAATCAAAAACTTTTAAATTTATTTGTAAGTCCAAAGAGAGAAATGAACAATTGTTTGTTTTTTCTTAATATTTTGTGTTGTATTTGGTTATTGAGCATCAATAAACAACACTTTAAAATAGAAGCAGTTTTCTTGTGATTTTCTAAACTAGTCGTGTTTTGAATTTAATAAATGTATAATAATCATGATACCCATGATTATTCTTCAGACTATAATTGTACAACCAAAATCTATAATCGTTGCATCCCTAATTGTTATGCAGTTCAAAACATAACATATGTGTTTGAATGTAGTAGAAGCCTACTTAAGCAATGCACTGCTTTTGTTCTGCTTTGAAATACAACATTTGAATATGTTTGTAAAAAGCGCCACATTGTACAATGCAGTGATGTTATGTAGTTTCAAAATACAATATATTCATGTTTTAATGTAGAAAAATACAACATGGGTGTCTTATGCTGCGTTCACACCAGACGCGGAAGAAGCGTCAAGCGCGAGTGATTTACATGTTAAGTCAATGCAAACGCGCGAATAGACATCCTGCGGCACGATACGCGTGAATGGCGCGATACGTGCGAATGGCGCGGCGCGAATTGAGCGTTTGACGCGCTTAACACGGAAATCGCTCTGAACTTCTGCGGACATTCGCGCCCCGTTAACCAATCAGGAGCTTGCCCTTGTAGGGGCGTGATTGTGACGTAGCACCTGTTGTTGGTGTTCCGGGGGAAATCCTCCAGCCGACACCGACAACAGTTCATCAAACTAGGCTCGGCTCAGTCAGAAGCACCGCTGAAAGCCTCCGTCATCCAGGTTAAGTTTCTGGAGGAGTTTATGAGCTCACAGAGCTGGGTGCACTTCTGAAAGTAACTAGTGGACTCAGACACGGCTCCAAACGTATCGACGCTGTTTTACAGCCTTCATAAAGCACATAAACACAGTTATTTTATCAATAAAATCCATGTTAGCCATTTAACAACAAAGCTACAGTCACTGGGCAGACAGAAGCCCTGCCCATCACGTGAATCCGCGTCTGTTCTGAAGTGAATTTGACGTGCGGACTTTACATGCGAATGAATCGGATTTTACGTGCGAATGAAGGAATTCGACGCGCGAATGAAGCGAGTAAACTCAAATGTTCATGCTTCTATTTATGCTCGAATAGCGTGATTTATCCGCGTGTTCCGCGTCTGGTGTGAACACAGCATCAAAGAGCAAAAATACAGCATATGGGCTCTTATATTGCTATTGTGTCATCACTTATATTGCAAGTCATATCTCTCCGGCCCCTCATTTGGGATGCTTTTCATGAACTGGCCCCCATGACAAACTAATTGAATAGCCCTGCTCTAGGGACATCAGAGACTTTTTTTACATCTCGTAAAAAGGTGCACAATAGGTCTCCTTTAAAGTGACAAAGATGAAGGTTTAATCTCTGCTCTGCTAATGAACCAGATGTTGAAGTTAAATATGCATTGTGCAACGAGATCACCAACGCTTGCATGTGTAATTCAGAGAGCGTCAGAATCAGCTTGTTTTTGAGCAGTTGGAGGTTGTGCTGTGGTTTCACTGCGAACGCTTAGTCTCATTTCAGTGCACAGGAACTCAGTGTGGTTTAACGGCACCTTCCCCAAAAAGGAAACCATGTCGCGTGTCAGCCATGCGCTCGTACTCATAATGACAACACGAGAGAGCTGAACCATGATGCTTCACTTGCAGGAATATTCCATTGGTTTTGACACAGCCTTGCATGAATTGACTCAACAGTTATATGTGAGTCACTCTGGAATGTTCAGAGTAAGAAGATGATGACTAGTGAGGGGACTTCATCTAATGGATCTCAGTGCAGAGGCTGTGTTCTAAAACCGTATGTGTTCACTTCCTGTTTGCTGCCTTCATAAGCTGCTACCTTCAGTTGACCTAATAAGAGCAACTGAACTTTATACATGATACATAAACACATGTAGCACACGTAATTCAAATTAGGTCAGTTGGTTAAAACATTTATTGTTTTTCATAAATATTTTTATTATTGCTTTAAAGAATAGAATAAATATATATATATACAGGCAGTGCAGAATTATTAGATATATATACAGGCAGTGCAGAATTATTAGGCAAATGAGTATTTTGACCACATCATCCTCTTTATGCATGTTGTCTTACTCCAAGCTGTATAGGCTCGAAAGCCTAATGCCAATTAAGCATATTAGGTGATGTGCATCTCTGTAATGAGAAGGAGTGTGGTCTAATGACATCAACACTCTATATCAGGTGTGCATAATTATTAGGCAACTTCCTTTCCTTTGGCAAAATGGGTCAAAAGAAGGACTTGACAGGCTCCGAAAAGTCAGAGATATCTTGCAGAGGGATGCAGCACTCTTAAAATTGGCAAGCTTCTGAAGCGTGATCATCGAACAATCAAGCGTTTCATTCAAAATAGTCAACAGGGTCGCAAGAAGCGTCTGGAAAAACCAAACCAAAAACCAAGGCGCAAAATAACTGCCCATGAACTGAGAAAAGTCAAGCGTGCAGCTGCCAAGATGCCACTTGCCACCAGTTTTGCCATATTTCAGAGCTGCAACATCACTGGAGTGCCCAAAAGCACAAGGTGTGCAATATTCAGAGTCATGGCCAAGGTAAGAAAGGCTGAAAAACGACCACCACTGAACAAGACACACAAGCTGAAACGTCAAGACTGGGCCAAGAAATATTTTAAGACTGATTTTTCTAAGGTTTTATGGACTGATGAAATGAGAGTGAGTCTTGATGGGCCCGTGGCTGGATCAGTAAAGGGCAGAGAGCTCCAGTCCGACTCAGACGCCAGCAAGGTGGAGGTGGAGTACTGGTTTGGGCTGGTATCATCAAAGATGAGCTTGTGGGGCCTTTTCGGGTTGAGGATGGAGTCAAGCTCAACTCCCAGTCCTACTGCCAGTTTCTGGAAGACACCTTCTTCAAGCAGTGGTACAGGAAGAAGTCTGCATCCTTCAAGAAAAACATGATTTTCATGCAGGACAATGCTCCATCACATGTGGAGTACCAAGTACTCCACAGCGTGGCTGGCAAGAAAGGGTCTAAAAGAAGAAAAACAATTGACATGGCTTCCTTGTTCACCTGACTAAACCCCATAGAGAACCTGTGGTCCATCATCAAATGTGATATTTACAAGGAGGGAAAACAGTACACCTCTCTGAACAGTGTCTGGGAGGCTGTGGTTGCTGCTGCACGCAATGTTGATGGATTCTGTCAGTGTTTTGATCCGTTCACCATGGATGGCAGGCTTTTGAGTGTCCTTGCAAAGAAAGGTGGCTATATTGGTCACTGATTTGTTTTTGTTTTGTTTTTGAATGTCAGAAATGTATATTTGTGAATGTTGAGATGTTATATTGGTTTCACTGGTGAAAATAAATCATTGAAATGGGTATATATTTGTTTTTTGTTAAGTTGCCTAATAATTCTGCACAGTAATAGTCACCTGCACACACAGATATCCTCCTAAAATAGCTCAAACTAAAAACAAACTAAAAACTACTTCCAAAAATATTCAGTTTTGATATTAATGAGTTTTTTGGGTTCATTGAGAACATGGTTGTTGTTCAATAATAAAATGAATCCTCAAAAATACAACTTGCCTAATAATTCTGCACTCCCTGTATACACTGTATATATATTAGTGATGCGCGGATGGCGGTTGAAGTTTTTGTTATCTTTTTCCTGTACTGTGACCTGTCATCATGCTTAAAACAAAGAATTAGAATTATTAAAGTGTTGATCGGGTGCGGATATATATATATATATATATATATCAGATAAAATAATATGTGCGGGCAGGTGGCGGGTGGATGATTAGTATGAAGAAGCGGATTCAGGTAACATTTCAGCTGATCAGCGCATCCCTAACATACAGTTGAAGTCAGAATTATTAGCCCCCCTTTGAATTTTTTTTTCTTTTTTTAATTTTTCCCAAATGATGTTTAACAGAGCCAGGAAATTTTCAACTGACCCAGCAGAGGCTCGAACTACCAACCTTCTTGCTGTGAGGGGATTGTGCTACCCACTGCGGCACCGTGACGCCCTATTTCTTTACATTCTTAAAGATAATTTAGCAAATTTGTATATGTGCTATTTGTATATATTTGAGTAAAATCTACACTCTTGTTTTTAATTTTGCAGCACATACAACACTCTTGTATTTACTTTTTTTTTTTTTGCCGTAATGCATTGTGGGATTGCCTTCAGTGTGCAGAACACTCTTGATGTTGCCTAAAACTCTGCCTACCTTTTGGAAGAGTCTTCACAAAGGCTTCCCACATAGGTTTTGGGACGGAGCCAAAGTCTTAGTTTAGTCTTTTTGTGTAGGTTGTGTTTCAACACCCTTCCTAGTTATGGAGCCCTTTTGCCCAGATTAGATGACACTGTTGTGGGTCGTGCGTTGAGACCTCAAAGGCCCGGTTTCTGTCGAAATGGTTTTTGGGTATTTGAATTGGCCCAAAACCACAGCGAGAGCCTTTGGGGAATCCAGATATGTGAGAAGAGGTTTTTGTTGGATGGCGTCCCAGTAGAGGACCCTGTAAACGGCACCGCTGACTTAAAAGTGTTGGAGAATTGAGAAAATATGGTCTGTTTAATGGCTTTCCATTGTGTGAACAAGTATGTTGGTGAAGTGTTACACTCCTTCAACACACAGGTTAGTGAAATAGAGCAGAACCAAGAACGAAAGTCGTAAAGTCAATATAAAAGTCCATTTAAGTAACGTGGTCAAAAAACAAATTATACAATTCAGATTGAGTGACGTGATCAAAACATTTAAAAACATCTGAAACTTGGTTTTATCCATAGAGTCCTTCCTTCCTTCCTTCCATCCTTCCTTCCTTCCTTCCTTCCTTCCTTTCTTTCTTTGCTTCCTTCCTTTTTTTCTTTTCTTCACAATAATAATTCCTTACATTTATACAGCGCTTTTCTAGACCCTCAAATCGCTTTACACATTGGGGGAATCTCTTCATCCACCACCAGTGTGCAGCATCCACCTGGATGACGCGACGGCAGCCATATTGCACCAGACCGCACAGCAGACACCAGTTGATTGGTGGAGAGGAGACAGAGTGATGAAGCCAATTATGATATGGGGATGGTTAGGAGGCCAGGGGGCAAATATGGCCAGGATGCTGGGGTTAAACCACTACTCTTTTTCGAAGGACATCCTAGGATTTTTCATGACCTCAGAGAGTCGCTATACTTCACTATACTGGGGCGTTAGGACCCACACAGAGCACAGGTTGGGCGCCTCCTGCTGGCCTCACTAACACCACTCTTGGCAGCAACCTAGCTTTCCCATGTGGTCTCCCATCCAGGTACTGACCGGACGCAGCTCTGCTTAGCTTCAGTGGGTGACCATGTGAGAGTTGCAGAGAGCTAGCTGTTAGGAAATTCTTTCCTTCCTTCTTCCTTTCCTTTGTTTCTTCATTAATTTTTTCCTTCTTTTATTCTTTCTGCCCATCTTTCTTTCCTTCCATTCTTTTCTTCCTACCATCTTTCTTT